>JAOSBN010124573.1:0-31760 GCA_027563595.1 Erythroxylum suave | reverse complement strand
ATGGTTACCTCACTGAGTTCGCAAACTCACCCAACATTGCAACATATTTTTCAGGACCGAGAGTAGACGCCTAGCTCCAGAAGGATTTTTCTAGCCGAGTAGGTCGTGTTGGCAAGAGAAGTCATGGCACACAGGTCAGTCAGCTGGGATTTTTGGGATGACTTAGATAACTCTGATGTATTTTTCCTCTTTCATATAGTATGTTGTACTAGGTTTTTGCTATTGATGTACAGATAGTACAAGATGACTGATGTATACATTTCTGGTTTTGATGAAATGAAATGAGGAAAATTTTGGTTTCAAAACATTGTGATTTTTTTATACTGATGTTTTAATATGATGCCATGTGAGGTGTTAGTGGTGATTGATCGTAGTTCACCCTTATCGTAGGATATGTATTGGGATGACCTGTGGTCGTCCCGGTGAGTACCCTGCGGTAAGGGGGTGCTACGTTTTTCCTCTACCTCTTCTAGTCTAAACATATCCACCCCTCGGTCTAAATCATAATTGTCTCATCCTAGTTTGGAATCGACACAATCTGTTCTGGCATTTACAGAAGCTTTTGCCAAAATTAGCCTGAGAAATAAACAGTGTTTTCCCTCTAGAATACTGTCTGTACTCTCCGTGACCATCTTTCATCAATTTTCCAATTCTGATTGAGGATGCTCATAATTTCGCAAAACTAGCCAAATTAGAAATGACTAGACTCATTATGATTTCCATGTTCAACTCATCTTCAAACCTTTTACATTTATCCTCTTCTGTAGGAATCAGGGCATTAGCCTACCCCGTCAGTTCATTAAATCTTATCTCATAATCTACTACTATGAGTTAATTAAATTTGCCTTGGTTCAGCTTTAGAAATTTCTTTATCTTTTTGTCCAAATAAATCTTCGGCATGTAATTCTCTTCAAACACTTTCATAAAATCTTCCCACTTTAAACTACAAGGCTTATTGGCACTGCCTGGTACAGGCTTCCATATTGATATGCTGGATCTTGTAGTAATGAGAACGTGTAATAAAATCTTTCATCTAACTTACAGTCCATCTGATTGAATACTTTTTCTGTCCTTTCTAACCAGCCTTTTGCCTCAGCAGGGTCTGTATTTATGTGCAAGTCTACAACCTCCTACTTTCTTGGTTTATCATATCCCCTTTCACTCCTCTCCGGGACTTTCAGAAGAATTTATTCAAACTTAGGTATTGGAGACTCTCTATTGGCTCCTACAAACTCAATGTCAATTAACTCTCCAACTTGATCTCCTATAGCAGATATCATATAATAAAAGTAATTCTAATCACTATCTAAATCTCTCACTAAATATCATTTTTAAATGTCTTTATAAGTCCCTATGGATGCCAAACCATACTTTGATACTAAAATTGTAACATCCCACTTCCATAGACTATATACTCGAACATCCTAAGGATATTCAAGTACATAGCCTATTTAATGACAAGCCAGAGCAGTCATGTTCTCCTATATGGCATCATAAAGAATAACAATATACTTAAAGACTCATCTCCTCATTTATTTAGTTCTTACACACTCAAGTTAAAGGATAAGGGCTCTAGAAGAGATGTAGAGTGAGGAGAGGTATCTTGAGTCACGCTCATGTAATTTATGCAATTGTTGCATGAATCAATGTGCATGCAAAAAGAGTCTTGATCTTTATTTTCATTTTGAGCATCTACTTGAACTCATCTAGTTTGGTGCTCAAATCACCCTTACACATTGTTTCTTTTTTATCTCTACATGTTCTTGGGTGATCAAGGAAGGGTTTGGTGTTTGTAACAATCCAAACAAAGAGAATAAACAAGAAAAGGGGATAAACAAAAGGTAAAAGTTTTTAAATTACATGTTCTTATTATTAGTCTATGCACGCATGTATGATTTTGGCTTTTTTGGTTTATCATGGTTTTGAAATTTAGGTTTCAACACTTCCACTACATTCACATGCATATGATGCATGTATACATGACAAACCCAATAGCAATGTTTATAAAATTCATAATTCATATGTGTATGTTAATGATATGCATACGACTGAAATGTTCTCAATGCTATTACTCATTTTCAATGGTCTACAATTCTAACCCTAAATATGTTCCGAAAATTGAATATTATAATTCTCCCCCTTAAAAAAATTCATCCTCGAAATTCTTACCTTATTGATCAAATAGGTAGGGGTATTATTTTCTCATGTATCCTCTATTTCCCATGTAGCTTCTTCACTTGAAAGATTCTTCAAAAGGACTTTTAACAGTAGGATCACTTGGTTTCTCAATTACTTATTCTGATATCCTACTATCTTTACAGGTTCCTTCACATAACTCAGATTACTTACAATTTCAGTCTCCTAAATCAGTAATACATGTGTTGGATAAGACCGATATCTCTGAGCATATTAAGATGGAACACATTATGGATTTGAGCCATTTCAGTTGGTAAGGCTAACTTGTAAGTCAATGGTCTAACTCTCTTAATAATCTCATATGGTATGTACCTAAGGCTGAGCTTACCCTTTTTACCGAACCTCAGCACTCCTTACCAAGGTGATACTCTCATAAACACTTTATCTCCGTCTTAATACTCCATATCTCTTCGATGTAGATCCATATAACTCTTCTCTGGCTCTTGTGATACTTTAATTCTATTTTAGATCAATTTCACTTTATCAGCAGTATCTTGAATCATTTATGGGCCTTTGATAATCCTTAGACACTGCTCATCCAAATATAAAGGCGAATGACACTTTATGTCATATAACACCGTATATGGTGCCATAATGATATTATTGTTATAATGATTATGATAAGCAAACTCAATCGGAGGTACATATTGATCCCATACTCCTTGAAACTCCAAAACACAAGCTCTGAGCATATTCTCAATAGTCTTAATAGTTCTCTCACTCCATCCGTCTATTTGAGGAAGGAATGTTGTACTTAAGTTTAACTTTGTACCGAAAGTTTTCTGTAAACTACCCCAAAATCTCGAGATAAATCTAAGATTCCTGTCTAATAAAATGGACACCGAAACCCCATGTAATCTTACGACCTCATTCATATATCTCTGAGCTAATTGGTCTAGTTTATTGTTCTACCTTATAAGTAAGAAATGGGTCCACATGCTTAATCTATCAATAATGATCCATATAGCATCATGTTGCCTCGAAGTCCTCAGCAAACTTATAATAAAGTCCATAGTGATTCTCTTCCATTTCCACTCCAGAATAGGCAATGGGTGTAACTTCCTAGCAGGAGCCTGACGCTCTTCCTTAATTTGTTGACAAGTCAAACATTTAACCACATATTTAGCCACTTACTTCTTCATACCTGGCCACCATAAATGTTGTCTCGATGTATTATACATCTTGGTAGTACTAGGATGCACATCATAGGCTGTTATGTGTGCTTCCTCCAAAATCTCTTTTCTCAAATCATCCACATCAAGATTACATAGTCTCTATGTAACAACCTAGACCACCCTCCCATAGATATTGTCCACTTTGGGCTTTGGACCCAGCTAAAACCCTCAAGGTTTTGCTCTTCCTAGCCTAACTAGAAAACATGTCTTTAGGGGAGACCTAGTTTCCTTTGCTACCTAGCAGCTCGGGTACTAGCTTTGATATCATTTTGACAGCCCAGACGACCCTCCCATAGGTATTGTTCGCTTTAGAATTTGGCCCAGCCTAAACCCTTGTGGTTTTGCTCTTCCTAGCCCAGCTAGGAAAACACTTCTATGAGGGAGAGGTATCATACCCTTATAAGGCATACTTCGTTCTCCTCTCCAACGATGTGGGATTTCACACTACCCACCCCCTAAAAGCCAAGCCCTCTTTAGGGCCCAGCTTAACTGACACAATGGGTCAAGAACCGGCACTGATACCTTTGTAATAACCCATATCACCAACCCACAAATATTGTTCACTTTGGGCTTTGGGCTCAACCCAAACCCTCACAATTTTGCTCTTTTTAGCCTAGCTAGGAAAACGAATTTTAGGGGGAGACCTAGTCTCCTTTGCTGCATAGCAGCTTTGGTACTGGCTTTGATACCATTGTAATAACCCATAGCACCCTCCCATAGATATTATCCGCTTTGGGCTTTGGGCCTAGCCTAAACCCTCATAGTTTTGCTCTTCTTAGCCCAACTAGGAAAACGTGTCTATACGGGAGAGGTATCCACACCCTTATAACGCATACTTCGTTCTCCTCTCCAATCGATGTGGGATTTCACACTATCCACCCCCTTAGGGCCTAACCCTCTTTAGGGCCTAGCCTAGCTGGCATAATAGGTCAGGAACTGACACTAATACCTTTGTAACAACCCATATCACCCATCCACAGATATTGTCCGCTTTGCTCTTTGGACCTAGCCCAATCCCTCACGGTTTTACTCTTCCTAGCCTAGCTTGGAAAACACGTATATAGGGGAGAGGTTTTCATACTTTGATAAGGTGTATTTCGTTTCCCTCTCCAGCCGATATGGGATCTCACACTATCCATCCCTTTTAGGGTCCAGCCTTGTTGGCATACAGACTTGGGTACTAGCTCTGATACCTTTGTAATAGACTAGAACACCCTCCCATAGATATTGATTGCTTTGCGATTTGAGCCCAACCAAAACCCTCACGATTTTGCTCTTCATAGCCCAGATAGGAAAACGCGTCTTCAAGGGATACCTAGTCTCCTTTGCTGCCTACCCACACGACCCGGAACCACATCAAGCACATGACATCCACTGCATACCTAGGGTAAGGATACTCACGGTACCTTTAACCCAACTATGCAAAGCTAATTGAATATCAATCTCAATAATAATGCAAATTGTTCATACATAAAGTTATTTACAAACCACAAGACAATCAAAAGTTAATTTACAAAATTTTAAAGCATATCGACATAATCATTTTAATAAAATAGTAAAACAGTAGAATAGCTAAACGGTAAAATAGTTCATGAGCCATTATGCAACTAAAGTACAAAATAGAAACCACCCATGTGCAGTAATGTCCCAAAACTGTCAAAAGACCGCACGATCTACTCAGATCTTCAAGCTCACTAAAATAACCTGCATGGTTAGAAAATGGAGGGGGTAAGTACAATATGTACTCAATGAGTAGGAAAAAACATATGTCATGAATAGAATTCGATACACACTAAGACGTTATAGATAACCTATAAGGTGAATATACAACATATAGAAACACATAGGCCTAACCTATCACTCAACGTATACTGGTTAGGAACCATATAGGCTTAGCCTATTAATTCAATCATCTGGTGAACATAGGTTTTAGTTCCAATACATAAAATCATAAAAACATCATATGTATAAATTAAATCTCATTAGAAAAATAAATATCAGGGTAAGCGAAACACAATTATGTATGACATCACTAGTTGACCAAACTAGCATGGGCACCCACCGATCCTCGGTGATGGCTCAACTTTATCTGTGGTGAGTCTAAATTACAGTCGACAAGAGCGTCATGACCTTAGGTGATGACCTCGTCAAACCCTAGGTGCGGAATCACCTGCAAGTCCTGTAGAAAGGTGTCGACACAGGGACTCGACTTTTATGTGCCAGCATCAAAGGCACGGGGGTCACTAAATCAGTTGTACCTAGCACACGATTGGTCAATCATTTCCTCACCAATCAATCAAAAATCATATACAAACTTTGAATACTAAAAATCAAGTAAAACACCATGTCGTTATTTATCAGTCCAACCAATGAAATGAAACTTTGCCATGGTCCTAAGACAAAAGAGAATACATGCATATGAAAATTTCCAAAACATTATTTCATGAAATAAAAACCAATTTTTGTGCTTCAAATGCATAGTTGTTCAAAACAATGTCATTTCATAAATACATAAATGTATTAGTATCCATTTGAGACTTAATTATACTAAGCATTACCTAGGTTCAAAATTCACATACCTGTCTTAGGGTGATCTAATCCCATATGAGAAATATGGTTTCCCCAACTCACCTCAAAAGAAGGTCTACACTACCTTGTCTTCAAAAATCATCGATACGAGTTCGTTGCTTCCAAACTTCTGAGCCTATACTTTCCTTTGGTGATATCTTCAAATCCTTTGGGAATTTCTCAAATATAATGATATATTTGAGTTCCTTGACCCCAAATTAGCTTAGGACACCTTGGTTTGGGATGGAGAATAAAAAAGATGGTGGAATTTGGTGATGACCTAATGTTTCCTCTCTTTCTTTTCTCTTCTTCATTCTTCTCCCTTCTTTTTAATTAAAACTAAGTGTTTTTATTGTTTAATGGAGGGGGCACGACCATAAGGAGGACAAGCGTCTAGAATTTGACTGTTCTTTGAATAAATATAGTGAATTTACTCTTTTGCCCTTAGCTTATGTGAAATTACCATTATACCCTCCAAACTTTCCTAAATTTACAATTAAGCTCAAATTTTGAGAACGATAAAAAATTTTATTTTCATTTTGGTCCTTGGACCTTTTCAAATTATAAATAAGCCCCTTAACTTTATAAAATTACTTTTGGATCCTCGAAGAATTGAAAATTACATTTAAGTCCCTTATGTATGTCAACTTTTCCAGTTAAGCTTTCTAAGTATCCGATAAGTCCATAAATTATGTCTAATCACATCTAAGGCATTAGAACACATTTAATTCAACCACCATGGTCATATCCATCCAGTGGACTTAGTTTTTCATACTTAAAAGCTTCTATGTCGAAAATCTCCAAGATTTTGCATACTGATGAACTCTAAGTTCATGTAAGGGAATATAACATTTTATATCACTGACATACATAACAAAAGGATTCAAATACATCTTTGAACTCATTGCAACCATGTATATATTAATATACAACAATATCTACAAATATGGCACAATACGAAATGCTCAGAGAGTCTGGCGTTACAAATTCTCCCCCATCAAAAGAGTTTCATCCTCGAAACTCCTAAATCGAGGACACAAATAAATGGGGGTACTAGCGTCTTATAGTATGCTTAGGCTCCCCGACGAATCAATTTCTTAACCTTGACCACCAATATTAAACAACTTGGGAATATTCTTCAATCACCGGTAAATTTAATCGGGACTCCACCCTGATGGTCAAACTCTACCTCTTTCTTAAAATAATCAACCCTAGCACGATACTTCTCTAACCATTCAATCCCCAATATCGCTTCCAAATCCCAAAGATCGAAGGGAATAAGATTTGCCTCTAATGCAGCATTACCGACCTTTAACTCACAGGTCGTATGAGCTTCATCACAAGCTACTTGCTCTCCTAGAGAAATGGCTATTGTCAGGGGAAGATCTAACGGCTCGAGGGGATGACTAATGTCCTTGAAGAAGGTGACACTCACAAAGGGCCTCTATGCACCAATGTCAATCAAAACTCTAACATCTCTACTGAGAACACACATAGCACCCCATAATACAATGCGTTAGTAATCGCTAGTTCTGAGGCCACTTCAGTGTTATGTTCCTCTAACTCAAGTCGCAAAGGTTTGACCTTGCAACATCTTCCCTTTCCTTGCCCAACCATGCTATCACTATAAAATCAAAGAAAAAGATGATGTTTAATAAATCAGACTAAGCCAAGCTTATCTGATGTCCCCAAACATCCTAAGGAATGTCAACAAGAACACTGATCAAGGTCAAAATCATCCAACCATTAAGGACGTCAACTTAACGATCCCAGACTCAACTTCTTAACCAAAGATTTTCAACATCCGTACTCAACTCCTGAGGCTCATGAACTTTTTGAAAACAGAAATAACACTCCTGAAAATATAAAACTAGGATCTTATACAAATTTAATTGCCCAGACCAACCTCCCATAGATATTGTCCACTTTAGGCTTTGGGTTCAGTAAACCCGTACGGTTTTGCTCTTCATAACCTAGCTAGGAAAATCTGTCTATAGGGAAGAGGTTTCAATACCCTTATAAGGCATACTTCGCTTCCCTCTCCAGTTGATATGGGATCTCACACCATCCACCCCTTTAGGGCCCAGCCTAATTGGCATACTGACTCGGGTACCGACTCTGATACCTTTGTAACAGCCCAGACCACCCTCTCATAGATATTGTCCGCTTTAGGCTTTAGGCCTAGCTCAAACCCTCATGATTTTACTATTCCTAGCCCAGCTAGGAAAATGCGTCTATGGGGAAAAGATATCCATACCCTTATAAGGCATACTTCGTTCTCCTCTCCAACTGATGTGGGATTTCACACTATCCACCCTGCCTAGGACCCAACCCTCTTTAGGGCCCAGCCTAGCTTGCACAATGGGTTGGGAACAAGCACTGATACCTTTTTAACAAGCCATATCACCCACCCACAGATATTGTCCGCTTTTGGCGTTGGGCCCAGCCCAAACCCTCACGATTTTACTCTTCCTAGCCCAGCTAGGAAAATGTATCTTCATGGGAGACCTAGTCTTCTTTGCTGCCTAGCAGCTCGGGTACTGGCTCTGATACAATTTTAACAGCTCAGATGACCCTCACAGTTTTCCTGTTCCTAGCCTAGCAAGGAAAATTCGTCTATGGGGGAGAGGAAATGGTATCCGAGTCGTTACCCGAGTCGGTAGGCCAGCTAGGCTAGGCCCTAAAGAGGGCTAGGCCCTAAGGGGATGGATAGTGTGAGATCCCATATCAGTTGGAGAGGGAAACAAAGTACACCTTATAAGGGTATGGAAACCTCTCCCCTATAGACGCGCTTTCCTAGTGTGGCTAGGAAGAGCAACACTATGAGGGTTTGTGTTAGGCCCAAAGCCCAAAACAGACAATATGTATAGGAGGGTGGTGTGGGCTGTTATCATGGTATAAGAGTCAGTACCCAAGCTGCTAGGTTGCAAAGGAGACTAGGTCTCCCCCTAGAGACGTTTTTTCCTAGCTGGGCTAGGAAGAGAAAAATCGTGAGGATTTGGACTGGGCCCAAAGCCCAAAGCGGACAATATCTATATGAGGGTGGTCTGGATTATTACAATGGTATCAGAACCAAGACCTGAGTCAGCATGACCGGCTAGAGAGTTGAACTCTCCCCCAAAGATGCGTTTTCCTAGCTGGGCTAGGAAGAGTAAAGCCGTGAGGGTTTGGGCTGGGTCCAAAGGCCAAAGCAGAAAATATCTATGGGAGCTTGGTCTGGGCTGTTACAATGGTATCAGAGCCATTGCCCAAGTAGGTATGCTAGCTAAGCTGGGCCCTAAAGAGGGCTGGACCCTAAGGGAGTGGATAGTGTGAAATCCCATATTGGCTGGAAAGGGAAATGAAGTATGCCTTATAAGGGTATGGAAACCTCTCCCCTTTAGACACGTTTTCCAAGCTAGGCTGGGAAGAGGAAAACCGTGTAGGTTTGGGCTGGGCCCAAAGCCTAAAGTGGACAATATCTATTGGAGGGTGGTCTGGGCTATTACACTCTATTTCAACCACAATATATCATTTCTCAATTTAAATTCGTGATTCGAATTCACTTTCAGTTTCTTAATAAGCTTCACTAATTCTTGATCTTTTCTTTGAGCTTTTCTGATCCTCTCATGTAATACAGGTCTCAATTTTAATGTAGTTAATAATACTTCATTCTTCCTCAAATTCAACTCAACATTCAATGCTCTCAATTGTATTAAGTTAGGCAACTTCGATAACTGTACTTGAGACACACTGGTATTGGATTTCTTGCTTAATGCATCAACTACAACATTACTTTTAGTAGGATGATACTCTATTATGCAATCATAATCCTTCAGCAATTCAATCCATAGCCGTTGTCTCATATTCAACTCTTTCTGTCAACAAATACTGCAAAATTTTATGATTATTAAATATCTAGATTGTCTCGCCATATAAATAATATCTCCAAATATTTAAAGCAAATACTAATGCAATAGGTTTTAAATCATGAACTGGATAATTAAACTCAGAAGACCTTAAATGTCTCGATGCATATGCAATCACTCTACCATCCTGCATCAGTACACATCTTAACCCCTGATATGAAGCATCACTGTACATTACATATCCTCCATATCTAGATGGAGTGACTAACACTGGTGCTATAGTTAATCAATGCTTTAGTCCTCAAAAGTTCTCTAACATTCATCAGTCCATCTGAATGGTATATCTTTCCTTAGATTTTTGTCAATGGAGCTAATATCAGTGAAAACCTTCGACAAACCTTTTATAATAACCGACTAACCCAAGGAAACTCTAGATCTCAGACATATTTCTTGGAGCTTCCCACTTCATCACTGCTTCTACTTTCTTTCGGTTTACCTATATACCCTATCCAGATACTATATGCCCTAAAAGTACTACTTCATTAAGCCAAAATTCACAATTACTGAACTTTGTTCACAGTTGTTTCTCTCTCTTTATCTATAGGACCAACCTTAATTGCTCATAATCGAATACGCCAAAATATCATCAATGAACATAATGACAAAGTGACCTAAATAAGGTTGAAATACCTTATTCATCAAATTCATAAAAGCTGTTGGAGCATTTGTTAACCCAAAAGGCATCACCATAAACTCAAAGTGCCCATATCTAGTCCTAAATGCACTTTTGGGTACATCACCTTCACCTATCTTTAACTGATAATACTTTCACGTCAAATCAAGTTTAGTGAACACCTGAGCTTCTTGTAACTAATCAAGAAAATCATCTATCTTTGGTAACAGGTACTTATTCTTTAATGTCTTTCGATTCAACTATCTATAGTCAATACATAACATCAAAGTTCCGTCCTTCCTCTACACGAATAAGATTAGGGCTCCCCAACGTGACACGCTTGGTTGGATGAAACCTTTGTCCAGCAACTCCTATAACTAGGTCTTAAGTTCCTTCAATTCCACAGGTGCCATCCTATATTGAGGAATAGATATAGAAGTAGTACTTGGAACAAGGTCAATAGTAAAATCTGTTTCCCTTTCTCGAGGTAAACTTGGTAATTCAGTAGGAAGCACGTCCAGAAAATCCCCAAAAATAGGAATGTTCTGAATGGTCTATTCATCTTGAGTATCAGTTACAAAGGCTAGATTGATTTCCACAATGTTCTATTCAATCTAGCTGGCAGTGCTTGAATAACTCCTCAAAATACTGCTTTTGGCTTATTAGGGAATTCAAGAATGACTTCCTTAGTATAACAGTTCATCACTGTCCTATATGTAGTAAGCCAATCTGTACCTAAAATAACGTCTATCTCTTTCAACATCAGTATTATCAAATCAACTTTTAACTCCACCTGTACACACCTCTCAAATCACTATAGTACTACCTATCGGTGTACTCACCTCTAACTCACATTTCCACATCTCTCTCTCACAATGCAGTTTAGATGCCAGATGTGACGTGATGAATGAATATGTAGATCTTGGATTTACTAATGCAGATGTTACAAAAAATAAAGATATTTAACACACCTGCTACGACATCAGGGAGTTCTATGTCTCCTATCCGGTGATGGCATAAATCCTAGCCTGAGATTGCGGCTGATTACTCAACATCTTAGTTCTGACACTAGGACCTGCTGAACTTGCTTTTCGTTTACCTTTGTCTCTCTGTCCTATTCCACTGGCTCTACTTTGTTGGATAGTTATCTTAGTCACTGATCCTCCTCTCATTTTAGATTGTGGTCCCAAAGTCTTGGGACAGTCTTGAATATGGTGCTTAAAGGAGCCACAACAAAGGCAAGCTCCTGATAATTCAAACATTCCCTACCATGCTTCTTCTAACAGTGTTCACAGTTAGACATTTCTTGCATCTGCCTCGATACTAAACCTCTATCACTACCAACTTGTACGAAATTTCCTCTCAATCTAATTCACGACTGTTGTGATTTGGTCTGAGATTGGAACAATCTATTTTGGCATTTACTAAAACTTCTGCTAGAATTAACTTGAGACTCACTAGGTCTCTTCATTTAGGACTCCTGTCTGTATTCTCATTATTCATCTTTCAATAATTGTTCTATTTAGAACAAGGAAGCTCTCAACTTAGTCAAACTGCTCAAATTTGTAATAGCTAACCTTGTCCTTATCTCTATATTCAGCCCTTCTTCCAACCATCTAGATTTTTCATCCTCAGTTGCAATCAATACAGTAGCATACCCCATCAATTCACTGAATCATATCTCATATTCAGTCACTATGAGACTGCCTTATTTTAGATTTAAAAACTCCTTCATCTTCCTATCCAAATAAATCTTGGGCATATAGTTCTCTTTAAACACCTTCATAAAATTTTCAATGTCAAATTACAAGGTTAGGCGAAACTATTGGGAACAGTCTTCCACCACTGATATCTTGTACCTTGTAGTAGCGAGACTGCATAGTCAAACTTTTTGTTAGATTCGCAATCCATCTAATTGAATACTCTTTCTATCCTCCCTAACAATCCTTCAACCCCAGCAGGGTCCATACTTCCATAGAAGTCCACTGCCCCTTTCTTCCTAAGCTTACCATACCTCCTCTCTCTCTGCTTAGGAATTCTCAGAGGCATTTGTTCAAATTCAAGTATTGGAGACTCTCTATTGGCTCCTATGGAATCTAGGTCATTGACTCTGTGACTTGATCACCTAGAGCAGATGACCTATATTAAAAATAATTGTGGTCACCATATTAGTTTCTCACTATATGTCATGTTTAAATGTTCTTATGTCTATCCTTATGGATGCCAAACCATGCTCTGAAACAAAAAATATAACACCCCACTCCCATAGAGTATATACCATAATGTCCAGAGGACATTCAAGAAATACCCTATGACAATGGCATATTAGAGCAATCACATTCACTTAATATGGCATCATAAATAAATCAAAAATATATAGAAGATCAATTCCTCATTCCATTTATGAAACATAATTTACAAAGTCGTTTTTCACTCCAAAATCTATATATACACTGTATCAAAAGCATATAAGAGTCTACTACACTTTACAACGTAGTCTACTTGGAATAAGAAACTAAACAAAAAAATTCTATCTAACTTTTCAATCTTGGCTGACATGATCTTTAAGCCATTTCTTGAGTCTAAAACGCAGGTACAAGAATTCTTTTACAATGTCTTAGAGGCTAAGTCTCGTCTCTCGTACCTGAAAATCAATGTTACTATTTTGATGAGTTTTGCAAACCCAGTGAGCTAACCATCGTTGATGTGGTCACTCATATCATTTTCAAAACAATTGATAATTCAATTCACAGATAAATCACGTAATCAAATATTGCATATCACTTTAGATTTCATCATATTTCAACAAACACACTTTATGTACACATTTCCCATTTCAATTTTAGAACAAATAATTAACTTTATTCTGCCATATATTACATATCAAGTTGTATATACAATGCACATATGACTCACTTTCAATTGTTATTTTGTTATGACCGAGCACCTTTCTAAATTGTCCTATATTTGTTGTGGATACCGAGCTTATTGATAACTATCTCGTATCCATTATGGATACTAAACATGTTTTATATACTGAACTTGTGGCTCTTTATGCACATTTTTATCTTTAAGCTCTTTTTCACTAGCCTCTCCAATCACAACTCCATTATCTGATCATGCATATCAATATGATGCATCAAATCATAAAATATGCTATCAATAACATTTATTGATGATGCACAGTCAATTTCATATGTTCATCGGACCTAAGTCCAGCATTCAACATTTTTGTTGAGTACATGTATTTCTTTCAAATTCACATATAATCAAAACACTCCCAATACATTTCCAATTATCAAACTCCTCTAACCATTAATGTTCGGGTTTATCAATCATATTAATTACAATTCAATAACTAACATTTAAACAGGAATAAACCGATTCTTGTGAGAGTCATCTAGGTTGGCTCATAGTATGTTTTAGATAGTTATTGCCTCAATGAACCGACAATATTTGGATGCTAGCGTTCTACTTGAGCATCTAAATGATGCAATACACACATTTAAACATTACTAAATTACTCAATCATATTAGGTACGCAATCATACACGTATTTGTATGTATTATGTTCAATGCATGCTCAATGACTTTCCCAAGTAAATATCCTTAATTATAAGTCTTGATCATCAAGCCATTCATTCTTTAACCCTTTTGTAATAATATACATTCATATAATTTCCCAATTCTCACTCATTCATACCTAAGACATTATTTATATCCTTTGGATCATATTTACATTTATAGGAACATCTCCATTCCTTTAACATCTTAAAGTCCAAACTTAGACACATTGATAACAAACAATCTTATTTACATTTGGATCATATTTACATTTATAGGAACATCTCCAATTCCTTTAACATCTTAAAGTCCAAACTTAGACACATTGATAACAAACAATCTTTTCCTTAAGGTACAACATCATTTAACAACTTCAACTTATCAAACATTTAACCAACTTATTCAATATCAACTAAGTTCATTTCAAGTCTAATTCAAATCCAAATACATCAAGCGACTTATCCTTCATTGGTTCAACAATTACACAAAAATGAACTTAACACTTTAAAACCTTAGTCACGATTGCAGGTTGACAGAATCTGGTGTAACAGGCCAAGATTATGGGGAATATGTGATGATCATGATGTAACCCAAATAACCAGGCCATGATCATGCATTTAAAGCCACGATCATGCACTACATTATACCCCTCAATTCTGCACGAATGTATCAAACTTAGACATATACCAAACACTCAAACTTTCCATATTACAAGCCCTTTAAACCTATGTCATTATATGATCATCTAGCTTCCATCTTAATTACACCAAGGTTCATTGAACTTTTCTCATTTCTTTTCATTAACAATCACTTCTTATACATACACATACTTTTCCAATTCAAAAACACTATATTAAAATATTTCTTTAGCATAAATTTACCTTCTTTATACATTAAATTCTAGTCCAATTCATCCATTTAATAACTTATACTCCACCATTTTCATTCACCAAGAACAAGCATAAAAGCTTTCAAATTCATTTCACATATGCCAACACAGTTCATCATCCATATCATATACATTTCATTCCAATTCAATCATCAAATTTCTACTTACTTTTTAGGCTTCCAATTTTAGCTTAAAAATTCATATTAACGTAGCACTCTATTCATGCATGATTCATCACAAACTCAAGGTGAAAATAGATTAGTTTTTGACAACAAAATGAAGACCATTTTGAACTAGGGTCTTGACTATTTTGTGAAGGATTAAAGTATGGATTTTGTGTAACAATTTAGCTAGGGTTTAAACAAAATGGATAGAGAAAATAGGTTCAATTTTGGTGGGAGGGAAGTGAGAAAGACAGTAGAAACAATTTTTGCTTTAGTTTAGCTTAATCAAGATGTTAGGTGTCATCCTCTTCCAATGAAATTTGTCTTAAGGCATGTAGGCCATGTATAAACTTAATATATTGCCATTAGTCTCTTATTAATTAGTCCATATGTCACCTAATTATTGATCCACTTATCACTCCGTAATTGATCCATTTGTCACTCATTTAATTTTTCCAAATGTCACTCAACTACAGGCTTAGTCACCCTAATTTTTCATGTATCTAATTGTCTTACCACTTAGCCTTTTTCCTAGTCCAAATGTACATATTAATTCATCAGTCTCCCGATTAATAACAATTAATCCCAAATTAGTAATTGTAATCCAATCAAAACAAAATTCAAGACATAACAATTCACAATTGACATCACGTTTAGTTTTAATCTTTTATACCCCGAAATATGTCAATAGAGTGCATATACTATTTTTACAATGTGTTTCAAATTCAAAATTCGTCTGTTTATGATAATGATATGCATATGAATGAAATGCTCTCAATACTATTTCTCTTTTTCAATGGTATAGTGTTCTAACCCCAAATATGTTTGAAAAACTGGATATTACAAGGTAGATCAAACAAACAATTCTTTGCTGCATCTTTCAATGAGAATGGGAAAGCCCTTAAGATGATTTGCTCATATATTACCTTAGAGGTTTCATGCTCAGACACACCATGTCAAGCACCTTAAGATGCTTATGCGCATCCTATCTTGCAAGACCATAAAAATGGCCAACAAATGTATTAATCTAGACTTCAGTTTAAAAGTAACTTGTTCAACAAAACTAGGAAATATAATACATAAAGGCCCTTGGGTTAAGTCTGGTGTAGTCAACTCCCTCAACGTTCTTGAATTTTCCATTGTTTCCTCGAATTCAAGTTTTGGTTCTACTTTTAGAGTTGTTTTTACCTCCTTTCACAATCTCTGCAATGTCATCTCGATCTCCAGATCAAATTCTATAGGTTCTCTATAAGGAGATCTATTCTCTATCATACACCAACATTAACGAACGTTGAAAGATAAATAAAACTAAAAGAAATGATTATAAACAAATATATAGACAAAACATCAATTAAAATTTAAAAAACTAAATAACCACACTTCTTGACCATGGTGCCAAAATTTGGCAGTATATGCTGAGTGCACTATAAAATTTACCTAACTTTTCACACTAAAATTTTGTAGATGTGGTGAGTAGGGATTGTATCCACAGGGAATGTTTAATTATTTCTCGTAATGAAAATAATTGATATAAAGGGAATATAAAGGGACTTTTGAGTTGATGCAATTGAGAAAAAATAAAATAAAACTACATAAGCAATTTATTGGAAAATAGTCGAAAGCGATAAGAGTGTCAAATATGTGTAAAACCCAGTTCTTGGATCAATCTCAACCTACTCACAATCAAACATATTTCATTATTATAATGCTTTCACGTCCCTCCTAGAACTATTGGTCACAAACTAACAACAAGCTTTGTCATGGTCATACACTAATATAAGTCTCAAGACCATGAGTCACGACTATGACTAATTTTTCATGGTCATGAGATACATCTTATGGCCATGACTTTGCTATTCTTCATTCCTTCAGCACTTTCTTGTCTCTTCTTGATCTAATCCTTATCATTCTTATTCCATGAAGACAATTAATTGTAAATCTCAAAAAGATGGCTCAATGAGTATGCAATCCTCTATCTTTAGCTATTAAGCTTCAGAATTATACTTAAGGTCAAATATATAATAAAGTAAGTGTCTTAGCATTTTGAAGCATTAATCACTAAGTCTCATGGATTAAATTTGTCAATAATTAATCACATATTAACATCTCCTTACTAAAATTGGAGTTTTTTTTGGGCTGAGGAATAAAGCATCCAGCCTTGACTAAAGGCAAGTTAAAGGCTTGCATGCCACCTATATATCTCTTAAAAATCTTGTACACTTGGTTGCTAAATCCTTATCCAATTCTTATATCATGTAATCGGTACCATAACTTGTTCTCTAATGGCTTAGAACATGTAATGTTCAGTTGTATAGTGATTTTCTTTTGCTATAATCCATTATATCCATAACATTAATGGAAAATTTTAATTTTTCCAACAAGTGTTTCCTTGGTTAAAAATATCAATTCACTTCAACATTTGAAAATTAACATTAGTTATCTCACTTAGTTATTGGAAAATTAAAATTAGTTAGCCATTTTATTATAACTAATAAATGTCAAAAATGGAGGTCAATCATAACTAAACCACTAACAACTCATGTAATGGTTTCTTTCATCCAACAACAAGCCTAAACCATTAGGGAATATGTTACATTGAAAATAAAGGATTGGAACATATTTTGTCTTACATTCACCATTATAACTGGCAATCACTACTTCATCATGAAGCAAAACTTTTTAAGGCCACCTATAGCCCATAATTAATAAAAATAATAATAATATTATTATTTTACAACTTGTAGCGTATTGGTGACCATGAATTGAGGGCCACTTAGCAATTTTGCTTTTCTAATTGTATGTTCCAAAAGTTAAATAAATTTCCAAGACAATAGTGACACAAATATAATGGTATATATCAATCATTAGTGGAGAAATCTTTGACACAAAAAATATTTAATTAGAAAAAGAGAGATGTGGGACCCAATAGAAATAGCAGAAAACATTAAGGAAAGTGGAATGAATTTTTAACGAGTATATATTCCTTATAATAATCACTATTTTGAAAAGGAATTTATACATCAAATTGCTAAAGTTCCTTTCTTTATTATCTCTCACTTGGTACACTGTAATGAAATTACAAGTTTTAGTATGAATAGTGGATGGAAAAGGATTAAGGGAAAAACATAAAGAGTGATATAGGTTATAATACCATTTGAGAGACTTAATTAGTCTATGCTAGTGTAGGTGAGATAAATAGTTATACAATAAGTTTTCAAGAGTGCATAATTGGGATTATCATTTCAATTTTTAGAGTTAAGAATGACATTGCAACATTGGAAATACTTTCTATTTCATTTTATGGGGCTCAACATAGATCTCCTCAAGTATAATTTTTAGTCTTATGCCACCATTCAACAAGAAATTAAGGTTCTAGTATTCTTTCAATGCATTACTAATCTTAGTTCAAAGTTAAGCCTATCACTAACAGTAATAGGTTAAGCAAACGGTCATGTAGTAAATTAAGAGAGAGAAAATTTGTAACAAACATATATCTTATTTAGATAACCATGGTTGCTTACATCACATGCATGCAGATACAGTGGAAGTGTCAGAATCAAGATTCCAACACCATGATAACCCCAAAACGCAAAGATCATGCATGCATGCAGAGACATATAAAGAACATGAAATAACAAAACTTTTTACCTTTTGTATCTCCTCCTCTCTTATTTCTTCTCCTCGTTTGGGTTATTGTAAACACCAAACCCTTCCTTGATCTCCAAGAACACACAAAGATGGAAGAAGAAACAATGTATAATGGTTATTTGAGCACCAAACTAGAGGAGTTCTAGTAGATGCTCAAGATGATGGAAGATAGGTCAAGAATCTTGTTGCATGCACCTTGATTCATACAACAATTGCATAAATAGCAAGAACATTACTCAAGACACTTTACTCTCACTCTAAAACACTTCTAGAACCCTTTCTCTACCACTTGAGTGTGTAAGAAATGAAGGAAGCTCGTGTACATAGGTGAAGAACTCACTTATATACCATTTCATGCCCTCTGTCATGATCGTGGCTCATTGATCGCAATCATGGCACTTTTAAAAGTTGGGCTCGTCTTCGGCCATGATTGGGGCCCTATGATGCAAGATCATGGCTTGTTTAAATTAGGCCATAGACACTTGTTTTTCATCTCATCTTTGATATGTGTGACCCTTAGGTTCCCGGTTATATTATCTAATTGAATTAACTCTTAATTCAATCAAATCATAAAGGATTTCATGATGCCATTCTTCCATAATATAAGTGGATTAACAAATAAGCTCTTCATTAGTTAATTATCCAAGTTATGAACCTTTCCATGGACAATTACCATGCATTCGTTCTTTTACCATACTATACCCCACTTGGTTTGAATTATAGGCTATATGTCAACTCCCTCTAGACTGAATACGTCACATCTAATCTAAGTGATATTAATTCTTGTCATAGGATCTCATTACCCTATGTGTCATTGAAGAATCTCTTCATTACACATAACTACTTTGGCCAAAGACTCACGAGTAATAACCCCAACAAGAGGCCGTAGGTATCATCTCCTTTTATCAGGATTGTTGAACCCTTTATTAGCTACCCAATTACCTTCGAATATGAATAGTTGTATCTAATTACCTTTGAGGTAATAAGGAATGATGTCAAAGTACAGGATCAGTATCCAAGATATCCTTAAGTACCTCAAGTCTAAGCATATTTGCACCTCTGGCTATGATAAGATTAATCATTGACATTCGATAGATCATCCATATGATAATCTATAACGGGTATCCTATATAGTTACTACCCTTAGTAAGCATCCACATATTATCTCTAACCATCTCATATTTACAATTTATGAGATCCACCACTTGATCAATTTAGGAAATATAACATATGCTAATCTATCTGGATTAATAATGTCCTGTCTTATTAATCCTATGACTAGGGATTATTTAGATACTAACATAATTGCACATGATAGGAAACTTATTATCATGATCTCATCAAGATTTTCTTCATGCTATGTTTTGTATCATGGACTTCATTAATTCGATTTAAGATCAACATCAATTCTTACAAAAGAATATCAAATTAATGAAAAATTCTTTTCACTTTATTAATCAAAATAAAGTTTGTAAAAAAGTGCTAAAGGTGATTGCCTTTAAAGCAAGCACTACTCTAACAATCTCCCACTTACACTAAAGCCAATGGCCTTTGTATCCTATACCATAGACGAGTATAGAATAATCAAATTCTGCTTGAAGAAGTGGCTTAATCAAAGGATCAGTGATGTTCTAATCTATGAGGACTCTCTCAATCTTCACATCACCTCTATCATTGATCTCCCTAATTAGGTGATACCTCCTGAGTACGTGCTTGCGCCTCTAATGAGACCTTGGTTCCTTGGCTTAAGCAATAGCCCCATTGTGGTCACAATATAACAATATTAGGTTCACTATGCCAGGAACCACTCCAAGTTCCATGATGACCTTCTTAATTGAAATAACTTCCTTTGCCACTTCTGCAACTGCAATGTCCAATGACTCAGTCATCGAATCTACAATCATCACTTATTTGGAACTCTTCTAACTTACTACTGCACCGTTTAGTATGAAAATATAACATGACTGGGATTTAGAGTCATCCTAGTTAGATTGAAAACTAGCATCTATATACCCACTCACTACAAGATCTCCATTTCCATACATCAATAATGCATCCTTAGTCCTTCTTAAATACTTTAAGATATTTTTGATAGCTACCCAGTGACCCTCATGAGGATCCGATTGATATTTACTCGTAACACTGGGAGGATACAACATATTGGGTATTGCATATAATATAGCATACATGATTGATCCTATTATCGGATCATATGGGATCATACTCATGAGAGTCCTCTCATCTTATGTTTTGGGACACATTGATTTTAAGAGTTTTATCACATGAGTCATGGGAAGAAACCCTCTCTTGGATTAATCCATGCTAAACCTATTTAGCACTTTGTCTATGTATGTTGACAGTGAAAGACCTAGCAAGTTCCTTAATTTTTCTCTATAGATCTTTACTCCCAATATATAAGTTGCTTCTCCAAGGTCTTTCATAGAAAAATTCTAGGATAACCAAACTTTGACTGATTGCAAACTTGAGACATCATTTCCTATTAGTAATATGTCATCCACATATAACACAAGGAACATGATAGCATTCCCACTAACCTTCTTATACACAAGGTTTATCGAGATTTTATAAGAAATCAAACTATTTAATGTCTCATCAAATTAGATGTTCCAACTCCTATATGCTTTCTTTAATCGATAAATGGATTTTTAAAGTCTGCATAACTTTCAACTATCTCTAAATATGAGGCTCTCAGGTTGTATCATATATACATCCTTATTTAGGTTTATATTCAAGAAAGTCATCTTCATATTCATTTGTCATATTTCATAATTATAACGAGCAACAATGGCTAAGAGTATTCTTATGGATTTCATCATGGCTATGAGGCTAAATGTCTCATCATAGTCAAATCCTTGCCTTTGAAGATGACCTTTAGCGACTAACCTCACTTTATAGGTAATCATATTACCTTCCATGTCGATTTTCTTCTTGAAAATCCACTTGCATCCTATGGGTTTTAACCCTTCAAGTGGGTCATCAAAAGTCCATACATGGTTTTCATACATGAAATCCATTTTAGATTTCATAACTTGATGCCATTTTTCATATTTTGAACTTTTGAGAGCCTCTTTATAAATTACAGGCTCATCATCCTATATGAGCAATACATCATTGTGTTCGCTTATGAGAAATCAATATCTCCCTGGAACATTACATATTCTACTTGACCTACGAAGATTTCGTGTGTTAGAAGGTTTAACTGTTGTCTCATCTCTATAAACAACAATTTCAGGTTGAGGCAATTGATTTGTGTTTCTTTGTGCATCATGAACTTGATTAAGTTCAACTTTGCTCCCACTGTCTTTTCTTAGAAGAAACTCTTTCTCTAAAATGACAACATGCTTTGAGACAATCACCTTTTTCTCTAAAGCGTTATAGAGCTGATATCCATTTGCTCCTTAAGATATCCTATAAATAAAAATTTATCAAATTTCACTTCTAGCTTATCTAATTGAATCCGCTTCACATAAGCGGGACAACTTCAAACTTTTTTAGGTGAACGATAGGGCCTTTTGTTAGTCAACGTCTCATATGAAATAGCTTCAACTGCCTTTAAAGGGACTCTATTTTTCATATAAACAGCAGTCTCGAGCGCATAACCCCAAAAGGATTTCAATAGATCTGCTAAACCCATCATTGACCTTACCGTGTCTAACAAGGTTTGGTTTATCCTTTCAATCACACAATGATATTGTGGTGTGTAAGGTGGAATCCACTAGGATACTATCCCATTATCTCCAAGATAAGTTAGAAATTTCTCATTTAAGTATTCACCACCTCGATCTGATTAAAGTGCCTTAATACTGCTACCAAGTTGTTTCTCTACTTCATGTCTAAATAGTTTGAACATTTCAAATGCCTCGTACTTGTATCCCATTAGATACATATACCCATATCGTGAAGAATCATCAATAAAAGTAATGAAGTATACAAAACCACCTTTAGTAGAATGGACATCGGACCACATACATCCAAATGTATTATGTCTAATAACCCATTCATTCGTGCACCTTTTCCTTTAAAAGGTAATTTAGTCAACTTGCCTAATAAGCAAGATTCACATGTGTCATATGATTCATAGTCAAATGACCTTAGGGTACCATTTTTGTGTAGCTTAATCATGCGTTTCTCACTTATAACACTAAGTCGACAATGCCATAAGTACGATGATCTTAGGTTATCTCATTTTTTATCTTTTATTTTCATTGATATTTTAAATGGGATTTGACATATCTAATTCCATTGCGTAATGTAGCAATACTATACAACATTTCAGTCAACTTAATTGAATAACCATTGGTTGAAAAAGTTAAATGAAATCTAGCTTTATTAAGCATGAAACAAATACAATGTTTTTAGTCACAACAGGTACATCATAGCAATTTTCCAAAGTTAACTCTATCTAACTTCGTCTCTAAAGGGAGATACAAAACATATGTCCCTAAAGCTAATGCAGCAACTCTTGCTCCATTTCCCACAAATAGCTCCATCTCTCCCTTCTTAAGTGGTCTACTATCCCTGAGACCCTGCATATTAGCACACATGTGTGAGCCACATCCGATATCTAATACCCAAATGTTATGGTCAGAAATAGTATTTACATCAATGACAAACAACATACCTGAAGTAGATGGTGGGGCATCTAATGCCTTCTTCTGTGTCAACAACTTCAGATAAGCTTTGCAGTTCCTCTTGTAATGTCCTTCCATGTTGTAATGGAAGCATATCCCTTTTGGTGTTCTATCCTTCGCCTTCTTCTTAGATATACCGCCACTAGCCTTTTGGACTTCTTCTTCTTTTTTTGGTTCTTCTTTCGAGAACCAGAAGCAAAGTCCACCAGCGTCATAGCCTTACTATCTTTCTTGACAGTTTTCTTAATTGTTTTCAACAGATTAATCATCTCGGGTATCATCGTGCATATTTGGTTCATCTGATAGTTAAGCAAAAATTGTGAATAATTATTGATCAAACCAGTCAGAATTAAGTCTATACTTAATTCTTGATCCATAATGAAACCCAAACTGCCTAAACTCTCAATATATCCATTCAACGTCAACACATACTGTGTTGGAGATGATCCCTCAACCATTTTAGAATAGAAAAGCAACCTTGAGCTCCCAAACCTTTCAGACCGAGCTTGCTCATCAAACAATTCCCTCTAATGGTAGACTATGGTATGAGCATCCATAGCATCATGCTACTTTTGTAGTTCTCGTGACATAAAGGCCAGCATCATATAGCTAGCCAACTCACTATCATCCAATACCTTGGGATCGGGAAGTGGTTCCTGAATGACACATCCTAGTTTCTTAGATTTGAGATCAATTCTCAAATTCTGTAGCCAATCCAAGAAGTTTAGTCTTGTGAGTTTGTTGGAATCTAATCGGGAGCATAGTTTCACACTAGAAGACATCGTGGTGATTCAATAACCAAGAGGAATGAGAGAAAAGCTAGAATGTACATTAATGCATATCTGTAAGGACTTTAATAACATGCATTATGGGTCCTATTATTCTTATTCAAATCTATAGCCCTCACTATGAATTCAAGAAAATTTCTAATTTTCTTAATGGGTAGATATCTGATATCACCAAAAATGACGTTGGGTTTGCCTAACAAGCCACCTTAGGTCAATCAGTAGGTATCATTCATGCCAATTGCATACTCTTATGCAACTATTGACTTATGCCATCAACTGTTGATTTAGCACACTCATTGAGTTATTAATTCTTGATTTATATACATCCCATGTATATAACCCAACATTGACTCTATCCACATGAACCATGGGTTTGCCCAACAAATCAACATTTCCAGTTAGGTTTGGGTTTGCTAAACAACCCAACTTTAAAAGAACTCTAGTTCTTGTCATATCAATGGAAGGCATAAGCCCTTATATTCGATTGTACGGATTTGTTCTTTGGTCTCATCAATACTTTAAGCCTATGTGCGTTATTACCTTTAAAATGCATCTAATGCATGTATCACACAAAAGAGGTTTAATTTAGGTTGTGACTTGACTATGCATCTAAAGATCATGATTCGAATGAACTTTTGAACGTAATCAAGTACTGGTGTTAGTCTTGGCTAATCCAAATGATGAATGTGATTCGATTAGGAACCCTAAAACTTAAATATTTTGATGTCTAGATTAAACACTTTAATCCTAGTCTATATGCCTTTATTTAGTCACACTTATAAATGATATGCTCTACTTGGATTAATTCGAAATTAATCCCTAGGGTTTCCAAAATTTTCGCACACCAATTAGTCCCCTATCATATCTCTAGGTCATCTCGAATTTACCTAAACAATTTTGGCACATGCCAAAAATTTTTTGACGGCCAAAATCATTAAGATAAATAAGTTATCCTACTAAACACTAAAGAGACCAATTAAATGATCGGAAAATTTCCAGAACCCTAATATTAAACACTTGCTTTAAGCATGTTATTTCCATCAAACTAATATATATCTTATCATGTAAGAGCCTTACTTAGGTCTCATAACCGAAATACACATATTATAAGTCATTGAGTAAGTTAACTCCATCAACTTTCAAAAACTTGATCAATGTTGACTTTGACTTTATTTATTAATTGAATCAAATTCAATTAATTCTAGAAGAATTCCAGAGCCTTACACGCATTATAAATGTGTCTAATAAAAAATTCCAGAACCTAATTCTTAGGAATTATTTATTAATAAATAGGAAAAAAGACAGCTCATCATATGCGTGTGACAATTGTCACATTACTTCTATCACAAGTCATACATTACATCATGCATGCATAAGATAATCACTTTAACAACAAGTGTCATACATTTCATACATGTGGAAACTTCTTATCTTGCATGTGCATGCATAAAATTTATAAAAACAATTTTTATAAGAATTAAAATGGAATTTTCATGCATGCATGTTCATCACATTTCCAAAACTTCAAATATGCATCAAGTTGAAACTTAATTCGTGATAAAATAGCCAATGACATTCAATTGCAATTTCCCTTTACAAAAACATAAAATAACATCTTATAATCACTTATATGAAAGAAAATTAGAAAAAAAAATTTCTAGAATTAATAAGAAACTTTTAAAGTTAGCATATGTAATCAGTTTTCCAGAAAATCCCATAAATCAACATATGAAAAGTCTCAATATAAATTCGAAATAAAAAAGAAAATGACATTTAATTGCAATTTCTTTAGTTGAAACATAATATAACATTGTATAAACATTTCTGAGAAAGAAAATCAAAAATAAATTTTTTCTAGAATTTACACGAATTTTTCCAAATCAACATGCAAGTCAGTCACATCCTAGCAAACACTTTACACATGCTCAATATATCATCTATAACATACATAAACTTAGTCTAATACCACCATTGGGTTAGCCATCATTTGTTGCATTCATTACATGAATGCAGATACAATGGAAGTGTCGAAATCAATATTTTGGCAACATGATAACCCTAAACACCAAGATCATGAATGCATGCAAAGATATGTAAAGAACATGAATTAACAAAACTTTTTACCATTTGTATGCCCTCCTTTCTTATTTCTTCTCCTTGTTCGGGTTGTTACAAACACCAAACCCTTCCTTCATCTCCAAAAACATGAAAATATGGAAGAAGAAACAATGTATAAGGGTTATTTTTGCACCAAACTAGATGAATTAGTAGATGCTAAGATGAAGGAAGATAAGTAAAGAATTTTGTTGCATGCACTTTGATTCATGCAACAATTGCATGAATAGCAAGAACAGGACTCAAGACACTTTCCTTTCACTCTAAAACTCGTCTAGACCCTTTCTCTATCACTTGAGTGCTGAGAAATGAAGGAAGCTCTTGTGCATAAATGAAGAACTCACTTATGTACTATTTCATGCACTCTATCATGATCGTGCCCAATGAGCCATAATCATGGCACTTTCAAAAATTGGGCTCACTTTCGGCCACAATCGTGGCCCTATAATGCATGATCATGGCCTACTTAAATTAGGTCATACACACTTGTTTTTCATCTAATCTTTTATGTTTATTACCCTTAAGTTCCAAGTTATTTTACACAATTAAATTAACTCTTAATTCAATCAAATCATGACAGATTTCATTATGCCATTTTTCCAGAATATAAGTGGATTAACAAATGAACTCTTCAATAGTTAATTATCTAACTATAGAGAACGTGGACTCTCTTTTGAGCATCCTTTCCCATTTAATCTTTTTGGGCTTTAAGTTTTAATAAATACCATCATGTTTAGATGCAATTTATTATCCATCCTATATTGTTTCATTATATATCTCATACATAATGAATGCATGGAAAAGCCTAGGGTTGAAAATTTCCTAAATGACATAATATCACATATTATTTGCATTCACTTATCCATTCATCTCATAAACTAATAAGCCACTTTTGATTGTCCATCCTAGAAACGTAAAAACAATTACAAGGCTTTTAGGCCCAATAAAATCTTCTTGGACTTGGATCTTTTGCTTTGAACTATTCCCTCAGATGACCCAACCCATTTGGTAAAAGTGTGTAATGGCTTTTATTTTCCAACAAAAATTTGATTTTGACAAAACTGAAATTTATCTAAATGAAAACAAATTTCTGCACTTGTCTTTCACAAAAAACCAAAGCTATGGTAAAATTTTTTCGTAGAATCGAAAATTTGTTAAAACAAAAATCCAACCCTTTGGTTTTCACAAAACCCAGAATTTGTTAAACAAAAATCCAGCACTTTGGTTTTCACACAGAATCAAAATTTTGCCAAGACACGTTAATCAAAACTGAAACTTTACCCCTTCGTTCAATCCATGAATTCTTCATCTTCATCATTACATGATTTTGTATATTAGATAATCAAAGAAAATAGACAAATGAAGTGAAGGAGGAAACATGACAATGAAAGGCCACCCTCCTTGCTACAGCCCAAATGAAAAGCCCTTACAAAGTAACTTTATAATCTATGAATAACCAAAAGAGCAAAACAAACACCATATATATTTCTATCTCATAAAAATATGCAGCATACAAAAATTTCCAACCACACTTCACATATAGGAACTGAAATCATGTATAAGAAAATGGGTCTGATGCCAATTGTTGGATCGAAAACTTATGCATGTAAAATTTGACTAAAATGGTAGATTTCAAAGCTTTGTTTTTAGAAATCAAATTTTAACAGAAGCATTATAACCAAATCAACATATCAAGACATATATGATTCGGTATAAGGAAGATATTCAACATAAGAACAAGATGGTAGAAATATACCAATTCCTTTGCTATAGCTTTGACTCCAAGTTGTATTATCTTAACCTTGGCAATGTATTCTCTCCTAGGTGATGTATCCTCTTCTCGTTATTGTATCCTCAACCAATCCGATCTACTACTTATTATCCTTGGATAACTTGGTTAACAAGATCCTTTATTAGGAAAGGAGAAGAAACTTGGAGAGATTTTGCCTTAGAAAAGGAAGCTAAAGATGAGACCCCTCTTAAGCAAATTTAGACTATCTCATGCAAGATAGGAGAGAGAGATAAAAACTCAACTACCCTTTGTATTCTTTCTCTCAATTTTTGTTAAGACTTAAAGAAAGAAGTGAAGTGCATCCAATGCATCACATCCTTTCTTAAGCAATCATAAATAAGCTAATAAATGAGACTCTTCTCATTTTTTTTTAAGATGGATATATGAAAGGACCAATAACCTAAAATGATACATCTCATTTTCGATTTTGGGATGAAAGAAGGAAGAGGGTCCATCAAATGCACCGCTTGTTTCTTTAATCTAATGAATGCTAAATGGTTACATGCAATTATTAAAAAACAACCTTTAAACCATTTAATGATAAGGTCATAACTCCATTTAATGATGATAAAGCATGTTAAAAACCTTCTTAAATGTAGCAAAAAAATGCTAAATGCGTAGCTACACATTTATCCCTTTAAAATCTAAAATCCACCTCCTTTTATCTGAATAACTTTGATTTAATTTAATTAATAAAAAAAACCAAAGTCTAGCCTATTTCTAAATGTTCATTTGGGCTTCTAATTAAAGTAAGCCCAAAATTCAATCATAGGCTTTAAAATCTCTATTTGTATTTCTTACATTGCTTGACAACCTTCCCGGAAGCCGAATGGGGAATCTGTTGGAGTTATGTAAATATAGTGCCCTAGAAAGCAAGTGAATTTACATGTACCTTAATCTTCTTCATTTACAGTTTTGTAACAGAAACATTTATTATTAATAAAAACTAAAGAGTTTGGTTTTAATGAGAATTATATATATCTAGTCATAAGGTACCAAGATTCTTTTGTAAGTAATATACATATACGTAGATATGTATGGGAAACATGTATATTATTAGAATATAAATTAATGGACTCACAGTTTAATAATCAAGTTGGTTACTTGATTATGGCTTAGACAGTAGTGTTGCGATTTATCTCCGTGTGAGTAAAGGAGTTTACTTAAAGGGAATGATGAGTTTCATTTTATGATAGTAGTTGACTATCGATAATAGCATTATTAAATGAATCTGCAATCAAGTATGTTTTCAAGAATAAAGTGGGTCTTTACTTTAATCTTAAAACATACAACTTAAGCATTCGCTTATTGACAATGACAATCTTGATGAGTAGTGAACTTGTATGTGTTTCATTATAATTCTTGATATAATCGGAATGGATTTTTAAAGAGTATTAATCCATTGTCTACATGTTGGACTTATTAATTAAAACATGTATCAGGGAACACTCACTCAAACAAAGAGTTTATAGTGATATCATCACTTCTAGATGTTTTAAGGAGATTTAGTGATTAAACTTGTAACATCCCACTCTCACGAGACACGTACCTCACATCCTGAGTGATGTTCAAGAATGTACCCCGTAAGGGTGGCATGCTAGCATAATCAATCAGTAAAATCTCATTACAATATTTTTTTTTCAGCACACGTATGTAGAAATCAATAATCAAATTGGGCCCACTTTATTCATAAACTTTTTCGATTGCAGCAATACAATCATCAAAATTTCAATAGCCATTTGGGCCCATTACGCATGTACAAAATACTTGTAGTCATAATTTCATTACATTGCAAAATCATTTACAACATTTCCAATTTGGAAAGTTATTACAAAATACAAATATTCGAATACACGAGCTACAGTAATTATGAAAGACTCAATTTGATACAAAATATTGAAATAAAAATGCAGACGCGAACTGATCCCGACCTCTATCTCTTACTTGAATGTAGTATCTATACTCCTGCCTAACGGGGTAACTCTTCTGAGCCTAAAAAATATTACAAATTTTGGGTACGTTTTGCAAAATAGTGAGTGACCATCCTTGATGGCTCACTTAATCACTTAACACATATAATTCACATGGTCTCATAATTTTACATTCACTTTAGACATATCCGACATTCAGAAATTATTCAAACTATTATAATCATTCTTATCAAGCATATGCAATGCACATGTGACTCATTTTCATTTATTATTTTTGTTGTGACCGAGTGCCTTTTTATCTAGCCTATATCCATCAATGGATACCAAGTTGTATCGGATGATGTCCCATATCCCTTAGTGGATACCGAGTACATTCACAACTGAGCCTGAGGCTCTTATCACAGTCTGAGCTTTAAGCTCTTTTTCAGTGGCTACTTCAATTACAACTGCCTTTATGTTTCATGAATTCATGTAATGGAATGCATTACTCACATATGATAAATCAATCACTTTATTTCACTTTACACATTCACTTTGACATGTCATCCGACCTTGGTCCGTCATTCAACTTTTAAGTTGAGAATACACTTATTTCTTCTCATTCACATACAAGTAGCACTTCAATATCACATTTATGCATCAAGTCTCAGATCTTGATTGTCTGGCATCAATATAAGCAAATCACATTCATATCAATTATATTCACTTTGCATAATAATCATAACCATAGTCATTCAATGCAAAAATTGAAATCAAAACAAATAATGAAATGAAACCATCCAAGTCGACTCACAGTACGCTCCAGATTAGCAATTGCTTCCAAGATCTAGAAACGTCTGAATGTGGACATTTATCCTGCACATCAATATTATACAATACACACATTGCACACACATTAATAGTTGCACAATCTTAAGTATTCATTTATAAACAAATGTGTATATGGACTATGAACAATGCATGCTCAATGACAATCTTGGGTATATTATCCAATTTCAAATTTCATTTACATTCTCATTTTGAAATTCAATTACTCGACATTCCATTTTTAGCATTATTTGCTCTCACAGTATCCAACTCTCATTAACTTTTATTCAATACCCATAACTAATTTCCTTTGAATCACAACTACAATCACATAAACCTCTACATTTCCCTTATACACATGTCTTTGGTGCTTTAATACAACAATTCATTCACTAATGTTATTCTAACATTAAATAATCATACAATATCCAAACTCTCATTCTTTCTTAGAGATTCTCTAAATGAAGTAATTTGGCAACACTTTCTTCAATAAAAATGTCCCCCATTGTCTTAAGTTTCTAATTACACAAAGATCATTTAATTTAGTTCAGTATTTAAAAAGTTATACTCCAATTATCTCATACTGTTCATAAACTAAATCGATATCCTATACTAAACCTCAATTCAGAAATCTGGAATCCTAAAGATAGAATTAAAATTTTATTTCTTTAGAAAATTTATATATTTATGTCTCTATTACTCCAAATCAAAAATCATCTCAATTGGATAACTACATATCAAGAAATCGTCAAAATATTGAAGTATGTTTAAGCTGTGCAGTAAACATGACTCATTTTCCACCATTCCTCATCATCAATTTGATCTTAATTCATCTCTTTTAGTTAGTCTATCATTTCTAACTTATATCCAAATCACTGTTAAGTCAGAATTTTGACTTCACGTATAAAGTGATTTTGATGACAAACAAAGATAAGACAGAATGAAAAGCA
>JAOSBN010124555.1:0-31762 GCA_027563595.1 Erythroxylum suave | reverse complement strand
ACTATCAAGTCACATACTTGATGACATAAGCCTAATACTATTCATAGAACGTAAATCACATTACATAAACAACATGCATGTATATATAAAAGGAATACCTCATAATATATTATTAATAAGTCATAATGTTTAAACATGAATCACAAATATCCATTGGCCTAGGGTACACTACTAACAGTAAACACTAAGGGTTTGAATGCCATCACTCTTTGAAGTGGGAAGTAGTTAAAGTTCCGTGATGCAGATGAGAAAGTACTTGAGGAGGAGATTGAATATGATAAGTTGTCTCCCATACTGCAAAGATGAAGAATTCTGAAAGCTTTAAGGAGAGAACATTATTGACTAAAAAGATGTCCACATTTTTTAATAGCAAAGGAATAAATTTTGAGAGTAACGATGAACAAACAACAGCAAGGAAGCATGTTGATGGAGTCAATAACTCCAATGATAAAAAGGTAAATCTAAAAGACCTTTCTTTTCCTAATTCTTATTTGATGAGCAAGAGAATGATTGAAACTAAGCATGAAAAGGATACCATCGATTTGTTCAATAGAGTGGAAGTCAATATTCCTTTTCTTGATCTTGTCAAACGGGTTCCTTCTTATTCCAAATACCTTAAAGACTTATTTACGCATAAGAGGAAGTTTAGGCCAAATGAAAGAGTTCAAGTAAGCTTAGATGTGTCTACCCTATTTAAACCACAAATCCCTATGAAATGCTAAGACCCTGGATCCTTTACTATCCCTTGTATTTTAAGTAAAGTTACTATAGGGGAGCTTTGTTAAATCTAGGGGCAGCTATTAATGTCATGCCTAAGTCAGTTTACACTTCATTGGGAGTCAAGACTCTTAAGTCTACCATGGTAGTACTCCAATTGGCTGATAGGTCTATTAGGCATCCTAAGGGTATCATAAAGGATATTTTGGTCCAAGGTAAATGTTTAGTTTTTCCTACTCATTTGTATGTGCTTGACATGTCTTCTAAACTTGTTCATGACACCACACTAATTCTTGGCAGACCTTTTTTGAGGACTGTTAACACCATGATTAGTATGAAAGAAGACACCATTACAATGGAAGTAGGTGATCAAAAAGTTTTATTTAACATGTATGAAGCAATGAAGCATTCATATGAAAATTACTCACTTTTAGGTGTTAACAGGATTGATATTGTTGTTGATGATGCTTGCTCTGAATTTGAACTACAAGATGATTCATCTAATTCTGAACTGTATTAGCCCGATTCTACTGTCAGTGATGATCCCCTTTGGGAAAGATTTTTTGTTAATGTTTTAGGTGATTCTTGCATCGAGGAGGCTAACATTGATGTGGAAATTGATGAAGTTGTTTCATTGCAACAAAAATCTAAGACTGAAGGTCTAACATTTGGAACTGACGGAGATTGTAAAGCTGACCGCATGGAATCTTGATTACCATTGGTTGAAGGAAAGGGAAGAAATATGTTCTCTCTTGAACTTCATGAATTAATCCCTTCTATTGTGCAACCCCTAAAATTGAATTGAAAGTATGCTTTCTTTGAGTCTAATGAGTGATTACCTATTATAATTGCAAATTCCCTATATAGTGGTGAAGAAGAGAGACTCCTTGCCATTTTAAGAGAGCATAATAGGGCTATAGGATAGACCTTAGAAAACATACCTGGGATTAGTCTAGTTATTTACACACATAAGATCCTACTGAGTGAGGGTTCCAAACCTGTGAAACAACCCCAAAAGAGATTAAACCCACTTATCCTAGATGTGGTTAAGAATGAAATCACTAAACTTTTGAGTGCTGGGATCATATATCCCATATCTGATAGCGAGTGGGTTAGTCCGGTCCATGTCGTACCTAAAAAGAGTAGGGTCATTGTGGTTGGAAATGATAGGGATGAACTTAATCCTACACGAGTACAAAATTCCTAGCGTGTTTGTATAGACTATAGAAGATTAAATGATGCCGTACAAAAACATCATTTCCCTCTTCCCTTTATTGACCAGATGCTAGAGCAACTTACAGGCAATCTCATTACTGTTTTCTGGATGGTTTCTCTGGATACTTTTAAGTACATATTGCACCAGAGGACTAAGATAAAACCACTTTTACATGTCCTTTTGGTACCTTCGCTTATCGAAGGATGACTTTTGGATTATGTAATGCTCCAAGGACCTTCTAGCTTTGTATAATCATTATTTTCTAAAAATTTTTAGAAGAATGCATGGAAATCTTTATGGACAACTTCACTATCTATGATGGTCCTTTTGATAATTGCCTTACTAGTCTTGAAACATATTTGAAACAACGCATTGAGAAGAATTTAATTTTAAACTTTGAAAAATGTCATTTCATGGTCAATGAGGGCATATAGTGCTAGGTGTCATAAAGGTCTATTGTGGACTCAAACTTTCACAACAACTCGCACCCATCTTCGTGTGGCAATCTGGCTTTGATCTACTAAAGCAATATTTAGCCTTCTCACATGAATGTTGCCAAACAAATCCGTTAGCCCTCGAACACCTCATGTGCACACAAGTGTTTAAAGTGTTTCTCTCACACACAAAAATAACACATTTGCAAAATAGAGAAAAGAAAGCAATAAGATATATATATATATATATATGGCCGAAGCCAATCTTTCATTAACTCTCCACAAAATGTTAACAAAAGACACAAGTACCTCCTCCTCGAAGCACTCCTAAGGAAGTCCCTACTCGAAGCCCTTACAATGAAAACCCCCCAAAAGCTCTCTCCTCTGAGTGATTCTTCTTACTGAGCTCTCCCAATGATCGAATGAATAACTCTCAGCTTTAATGAGCCATTTATAGGCTCCTCCGACCAATCCTAGTAGAACTCTACTAGCTAAGATCACGATCTTATCCTATCCTATCCTTACCAAATTACATCAATCTAACTAATAGATGACATCCCCATCTAATTAGGACTCTATCTAATAGGAATAAGCTACATCACATTAATAAGATAAACCCTATCTTAGAATGATTATCCTTACTGGTGAAGATCTCCCCTATCTTCAGACGATCCTTCTAGATAATCTTTATCTCTTAAGACTGACGCTCACCCACTGTGATCTTATCTGCCATGTTATCATGTGCCACATCATCCACAGTTCCCACATGACTACTGATGTGTTCACCAAGGCCTATCCGCATATAGGTCAATCAATGCACATCCATGGATAAGTCCTTTATCCATGTTCAAGCTCACTCATGGTGTAGTCTCGGCGCTTCATGACTGGGTATAAGTCACAATCCAAGTTAGTATAAAACCTCGCGTATTATACATACCTCCGACCTGTCTCACTGAAGTTAAGTACCTTCACGTGCCCTCAGGTCTCACATGACTTAGTTCTCCAACTCCATGCGACCTCACATCTGAATCTCATGTCTCATTGAAGATTTTCGCCAATGTGTGCTTGCGTGTGCCCACGTATCGAATCTTAACTACTCTCGAGATCTTTATCGATACTCCCCGCATCCCTCGCCTACTTTGCAAGTTCTTTGGGTTTTGCTCACCAACTCTCAAGACTTCGCCTTGTTCCCTCATTAACACACCTTCCTCATGTCGACCTACATTCCAAGCATTGGCCAAGGCCTGCTAACACTTGCACGATCCCTCAGCCTGGACTTAGGAGTCTAACACTAGGTCATTTGATTTCTACCAAAGGAATTGAAGTTGATAAAGCCAAGATTCAGGTAATATCTTTACTTCCTTATCCTGTATGTGTTAAAGATATAAGATCATTTTTGGATCATGCAGGATTCTATAGGCATTTTATAAAAGACTTCAGTAAGATTGCCTTACCTCTTTCAAAGCTTTTACAAAAAGATTTAAATTTTGACTTTGATGATTCGTGTAGAGATACTTTTGATGAGTTAAAGTCTCAACTCATTTCTCCCCCTATTTTGGTTTCCCCTAATTGGAACTTACCTTTTGAGCTTTCATATGATGCTTCTAATTGTGTTGTAGGAGCTATATTAGGCCAAACGGAGGAGAAAATTTCAAGAGCAATTGCTTATGCCTCCAAAACATTGGATGCAGTTCAAATTAACTACACAATAATAGAGAAAGAGCTATTTTCAGTAGTTTTCTTCTTAAAAAAGTTTAGACCTTGTTTGTTAAATCTTGATGTGACTTCTTTTACTGACCATGCAGCTGTCCAATATTTCCTTAAGAAATCACAATCTAAGCCAAGATTTGTAAGATGGGCATTACTTCTTCAAGAATTCGACATCGAGATAAAGGATCGACCCAAGGCAACAAATCATGTAGCTGATCAGTTGAGTAGGCTACCAGAGGATACTAGGTGAGTAGACTCTTTATAGATCACTTATGATTCTTTTCCTAATGCAGCTTTATGTGCTTTATTTTCAAAAGAGCCTTGGTATGCACATATAGTAAACTAACTCATGATTAGGCTTACCCCTCCTCTTATATCTGAACCATTGGCAGAAATGCTCAGGAGTGAAGTAAGCGATTACATTTGGGATGCTCCTTATATATGGAGAATGTGTGATGACCAAGTCCTAAGAAAGTGTGTGCCTAATGAAGAATCTGATGCCATTATTTCAGCTTGCCATTCTATAATTTGTGGAGGGCATTTCAGTGCAAGGAGAGCATCTAGGAAAATTCTAGACTTTGATTTTTACTGGCCAACCCTTTTTAAAGATTCTTTTACATTTTGTCAGTCTTGTGACAAGTGTCAACGTTTTGGAGGGTTAGGTAAAAGGCATGAAATTCCTCAACAACCTTTACTATTTTGCAAAATCTTTGATGTTTTGGGAATAGACTTCATGGACCGTTTCCCTCCATCTTTTGGTTTTATATATATCCTTCTAGCCGTAAACTATGTGTCGTTGTGCCTACTAGAAAAGATGATACCCAAACAGTGTCTAAATTTCTTTCATCCAACATTTTCTATAGGTTTGGGATTCTAAAGGCTGTGGTGAGTGATAGAGATACACACTTCTGCAATAGGGTAACCAAGAATCTATTTTCAAAATTTAATGTTACTCATAAATTCTCCACCACATGTCACCCCCAAACCAATGGTCAGGCTGAAATGTCTAATCAAGAGGTTAAGCATATCTTAGAGAAGATAGTAAAGCCATCCAAGAAAGATTGGAGTTTACGATTAGAAGAAGCACTATGGGCCTATCGGACTAGGTACAAGTCACCAATTGGGATGTCTCCATACTGCTTAATCTATAGGAAAGCTTGCCACTTGTCAGTGGAGTTAGAGCATAAAGCATATTGGGTAGTCAAGCAATGCAACATGGACTTAGAATCTTCCAGGATAGAGTGAAAATTGTAGTTGCAAGAATTGGAAGAGTTGAGGCTAGTAGCATATGAGAACTCTCGACTCTACAAGGAGAAATCCAAGTTTGTGCACTATAAAAGCCTCCTGAGAAAAAACTTCAAAAAACTTCAAAAAGGGAGACAAATGTTATTGTTTAAGGCTCATTTCACCTTTAAGCAAGGGAAATTTAATACTCATTGGGATGGGCCATACGCAGTCACAAGGGCACACGATTTCGGCATAGTAAAGCTTCTACATCAAGAGACTGGAGCTAAGCTTAAGGTGAATGGACATCTTTTGAAGCTTTACCATGAGAACCAAAAGCCACCATAAATCTTAGGTTATTTCTTTCCATCACTTGTTTGCTTACTTTTGCCTTGTGATTGCTCATGATGTAGTGTGATGCATTAGTTTGTTGAGTAAGTCTGGGGGAGAAACTAATCCAGTAGGAAGAGTAGTTTAGTTTTTAGTTTAATTAGTGGTTTTCAATTCAATAACACCCCTTCTAGTTTTGTCTCTTACCTTTCTTTTGATGTTCTTAATCACTCTGAAGCATGATATATCTTCACGCTTGGAGAAGTTTCATTGTGTTGATTGTGTTGCATTTTCATTTCTTGAACTTATTCAGTACCTTGCAACTCTACATATTCACTTAAAGGTTTTCTAAGTATCTAGATTGTGTCTTGTGTTTCTTTGTCATATTTCTCGTTTTTTGTTGAAGTTTTCTTTAATCTTGAGTTTGTTAGATACTTAGTTAATTTTTCTGATGTCTTTTCTATGGGTTGATATAGCCTGTCCTGGATATTGTATTTATTTCATTTGATGTTAATATATTGTCTTTCTGTTGATTTAATGTTTATAATCATTATGGGATTGTGCTTTAATTCTTTCAACATTGTGGACAACATTGTGTTTAAGTGCGAGGAAGGAAAACAAAACGTTTCTTCATGTAACATTTTAGCCACTTAAATGCCTTTAACCAGGTTATTTGTGTGTTATCTTTTAAGTTTTAAATTTGGTCATTAAGGTGAAATTGCAATTGCATGCTTTTTTTCTATCTTCTCCACATTTCTACCATTGTTTGCCACTACGAAAATTTTCTCAGACAAACTTCTCCATGGCCAAAGTTAAACAATGCTCCCAAGTTAGATTCTTAATACTTCTATGATTTGAAAGTTTTGAAAATTTCAAAATTTTACATATGCTTTTGGAAAACTACCCATGCTTTTAAATGATAGTTGATTTTGGCTAATTCCATTTTCAATATTTTCAACAAGAACTAAGTGAGGTACGCTAAGGAAGTGGCGCTATGCATTTTTAAACCTTAAGATCATTCAATTGAGACTCTAACCTTGTTGGAAGGATGTTTGGGACTGAATTCTTTCATTTGTGTGTATCTGTTTAATTTCATCTCTCTAGAACTTGTTTTAATTCTTAATCAAGGCTTGATGAACTAAATTTTATGAAAATGATAGAGACGTTCATTTCAAAACCTTTCTCACCTAAACACAAACCCCAAACACTTAACCATTGCTAGCCCCCTTGAGCCTTCTTTTTTAGTGCATGCACATTTTTATAAATTGATGTAAATATTTTATCTCCAGTTTTCTAAGTTTAAGTGATCTTTTTAGAGAAGTAGGATTCATAGGTTGGTTAAGAAGTTCCAGTGTCTTTTCCTAGACCAATGTGATGGTGTGTTGCTACCATAGTTCAGTAAAATGGTGAGAATTTTGATACTTCAAATACATTGGTTTAAGTTTCCTAAGTTGTTCCTTCAACATTTGACGAAACAGGTTTGAGTATAAATTATGACATTTGTCTAAACAACTATTTTGAAATATAGTATTCAATATATGAATGAAAAAAAGAGAAAAAATTGGTTTAAAAAAAGAGAGAAACAAATTTTTTAAAAAAAAGAGAAAAAGTAAAGCAAAAGAAATGTTGCTATGTTAGAATTTTAAATCTTTTCTTTAGAATAGCTGACGCTCATTTCATGAGGATTATATTTGTGATGCATATCACTCATCCTATTTCTTTTATTCCATCCATTTTACTTGGTCTTCATTCATCATTACAGCCCTGAAAGTCCTCTTCATTTGCAAAAATTATAGTCCTTATGGTGGAGAAGTAGAACTATCACAAGCTTATAGTAGAGAATGAACTAAGCAGATTTTATAGTGAAATTATCCCAAGGCAACTGAGTTGAGAGTTAAACAGTTTGCCCTCAGATAAGTCTCTTTTGCTCAATCTCTTAGATTAATATTCTTGGCATTCTTTCAGTCTACTTTAGTTGATTTATGAGAAAATGGTTTTACTAACTTTCTGCTCTCATTTTTAAGTATGGTTGGTATTTTCTTTTGTACTTGTATTCATCTGACTCTTATAAGCTTTGTCTAGGAGTACAAAGGTCTAAGAGTGGGGGAATTTGATTGAACCTAAGTCATCTATATTATTTAGTGGTATTTTCATGGTTCCTGTTGTACTTTTCGGCTCTTTTCTTTGGATATTGTGCTTATTTTAGCTCAGGGGTGTTTGTTTTGAATTAACATAGTTTGAGGGTAAAATTGTCATAATTAGTTGGTAATTGCATTCACATGGTTTATGGGACAATTGTTATTGTAAACTATTTTTTTGCATTGCAGGACACTCAAGAAGTAGAGCCAAGAGTGAGGACCAAGAAATCACTGAGCCATAAGATCAAGAAAGAAGACCTTTTGGGACAAGTTAGCCATGGCAAACTCATCACTTTGCCATGATGAAACATACAACTCAACAACTTAGAGCTTTTGGGAAAATTTAGCTGCGGCGAAAGCTTCGAAGTAGTAACCGTAAACCCGAATCATTTTGGGTAATTTCACTTACCTATGTATTTGAACCAACCCCAATACCAATAAAAAAACCTATTTTGGGATAAGTAGGGGGGAGGTGGCAGTAGGCAAAGGATCCACTTTCTTTCATCATTTTTCCTCTCTTTCCTAATTCTAATCTCTTCCATACTTCCACTATCAAAACCTCCACCATGGGTCACTCAAATTCATTCCGAGTTGTGAAGCTTCCGAGTGCCATGCGTGACTAGGCATTTTTTTCCCTCTTGAAGGTGCAGCATTGGCTGGAGTTCAATGAGCTTAAAAGGGGAGTAGTTTAATCTATGGTTCAGTTATGAATTTATAATATTCTAGGTCTAGGATTTATGAATTGTAGTTGAGCTATTTGATTATGGTTTCAATCAAATGTTGGATATTCATTATGTGCAGGATGGATTGGTTTATGAAGAACTTTGAGCTTAAATGTAGGAAGTTTCATATATGTCTATTTGTAATCTTCTTAATTCTCTCTTATCATGCATGGTTATGTTTGTTGTTGAGATTATTTTGGATTCCATTTGACCCCATTGCATTCACTAATCCTACTACACACACGAAGAATACTTAATGGGATTTTAAAAAATGGAGTCTTATTGATTAAGATCCTAGACATCAAAAGTCCTTCAAGGATTACCATTTTGAAGCATAGTGATTTCTACACTCACTTAAATCAATTTCAAACTATAATGGCCAGAGTTTACTTTCAAGGGGACTCTAATACTATTTAACCTCTTTCGTTTTTCATCCTTCTGTTTCCTATATCCCTAAAATCCAAAAACATTCATTTTACATTCAAATTAGTTTAATTAATGAGTTCAAAATTCAAAATCCCCCGTTTCTCCAATTAGTTTGCATAGCATGGCATGTAGGTTCATTTACGTCCAATCATTTTAGGATTCGATTAAGTGAATGATCCGGAGTTGTACCCTATAGTGCAATTCTTGGATTATTTTGATTCAACCTCCAAGGATTCAATGAACAAGATAAGAATCACCTATATTGGTGTATTTTGTTTGATATTTTATATTTTAATTGTATATTTGGTACTTAATTTTTTCCAATGCATTTATAGGTTATAATTGCCTTCATGAACTAAAAAGAAAAGAATTTAGAAGAAAACATGGCATAAAATGAATATTTGAAACAAATAAGGGATAAACTACCATATCTATGGAATAATCACAAATTCTAGAGATTTTGTGATACATGGTCCATTATATACCCTTTTATTACACTTCGTATATGAAAATTGCTATGAAAAGAGGTGAGTAGAGGCAATATACGAGGTAGACATTGAAAGAATTATAGAGGTGATTCTAGACACAGAGATAATTCAGAAGGGGTGATATTGATCTGAAAATGTGGAAAATATGAAGAAATCATCAATAGATCCAGTCGAATACAACATCAAACCTCTACCTTTTAACAACATTCGATAGAAGATAAAAGAAGATTTAGAATTCTAGACATAGAGATAATTCAGAAGGGGTGATATTGATCTAAAAATGTGGAAAACACATAGAAATCATGGATAGATCCCATCAAATACAACATCAAACCTCTACCTTGCAATAACATTCGATAGAAGCGAAAAGAAGATTATAATTGTGAACTCTTTGTTTTATATTCGTTTTTCTTCTTTTTTATGTGTGATATTGTTCTCTATCATGTGGAACTAAACATCTTTAACGTCTATGTAAGGCCCCAAATTATATTGTAATTGAAATGTTACATATTCATGAAGGTATATGTGATAGGTTTTAAAATTGTAATATGATTGTAAATTGCATGTCTTGAATTTTGAATCATGCTTAGTAACTTGGAATTAATTAATACTATTATAGAATTGAGGTATTAAAATGTACATTTGGACAAGGAAAAATTTTCAAATGGCAAGACAAGTTGGTATATGAAAATTTGTATGACTAAGGCTATACTTTAGAGGCAAATCCTAGTAGCAAGTTCCTGCTGTGTTTCCTCTTTGTTTCACCACCGAAACTCCTCCTCCTTCTCTCTGTATTTTGGTTAAACCCTAAACAAATTTTTTCATGAAACATAAATGTTAATCCTTCATAAAATAGTTAAGAAAACTAGCTAATTGTTGACCTTGATCTTATTTGAAAATCACCTTGTTTTCACCTTAAGGTTGTGTTGAATAGCTGGTTCTTTGGAGCTAAAATTTGAAATTAAATAGGTAAGGGAATTCTAAACTTGATAGCATGTAGTAATACGAAGTTCTTTGATGCTTGAATTGGGATAGAATATATGTTGAGTTGATGATACAATGAGGTCTAGAAAATGATACTTGTTTAATAGATTTTGATTTGGTTTTTGATGCATGAAAGACTATGATTTGTGAGTTATCTAATAAATGATTTTTGAATTGGATTAGGACATGAGTTTTATAAGGGATTGAAGCATGGATAAGGTATAATTGAGATATGATATATGGATTGAAGCATGAATAAGGTATAATTGAGATATGATATATAGATTGAAATGAAGGTGTTTTGAATTTGGTAACAAGGTGTGAAAATTTGGAAATGTGCAAGAAAATAGGTAGGTCATAGTCATAGTTCCAATCCCATGATCGTGGGAAGATGCAATAGCTTCTATCACCATCATGGGGAGGTACCCATGATCGTAGGTAGTACTTAGAAAAGAGAAAATTTTGGTTTTAGACAATTGTCGAACTATATAAGGTTAAGGTACTTAATAATGGTTTAATTGAACTTAGTTGAGGTTAAAAATGAACCTAATTGATGTTAGATTAATTGAGTAAAAGTTAATTTAGTTATGGTTTGTTAATTGAGCTAACTACTTAAAGACTGGTGGTTAACAAATAACGTGTCTCAAGTTGAAATGTATGGTGTGTTCAAGGATAAATTTGTCCTTACAAATACAAATATGTTTCAAAGGGTTTATGTGATGTGAATTGATTATGATTGTTTATGGATTGGAAATTTACATAATTATATCCAATTTATAAATACATAATGCATTTAATGGAACATTATTGCAAATGTTTATGCTCATACGATATATTAGGTTTGATTGAATGTGCATTTATATCTACAATTTGAGGAAAGTGGAATAAAGACATAACATCTTTTGCATATGATTTTGAAACCTGAGATGGTTTGTTTTAAAACTACCAAGTATAAGCCGTGGGTAAATAAGCATACCTAGAAGGGTTTGTCGCTACTCTTGTGACAATTCAGTATCTAACACTATGTGATTCTGAAACCTAAGATGGTTTGTTTTAAAACTACCAAGTCTGAGTCGTGGATAAATAAGCATGCCTAGAAGGGTTTGCAACTATTCTTGTGACACTTCGGTGGCTCCTAATATTGACACTTCATTGTCTCCTGATATTGACACTTTAGTGTGTCTAGTTACTAAGAGATAACTCTCTCATGTTTTGTGATACCAATCATAGGTATCTCCTATTCTGGTCTTGTACCCATTTCTGTAAAAAGATTAGCAGGCTAACTTATTTTATGTTTTGATATATGATCAATTCTGATATAAGCTAAGTTCAGTTCTAATCCAACTAAATTTTATTATAATATAATGAAGATCTATTTTGACATAATCAAGTTATGTTCTAATACTTAAAGTTCTATTTTTATTATGATATTCTATTTAGATACTTATAAGTTTTGTTTTAAAGCAAGCATATCTTGTTCTAATATGTTATATTTTGTTCTGATGCAAATAATATTATATTGTTCTTTAATTTAAACAATTAAAGGTTATATGTGAATTTGACATGATTCAGTATTGTGAATGCTAAACAATTGTTAGAAACAGTCGTCATATTATATCTAGTTTAGTTATTTCCCACTAAACTATATGTTTAACACGGTGGTTTGCCTCATGTAGGTTCTGATAAGAAGATCTAAGGCTAGGACAATCGCAGTGGCCAAAGAAGGATGTGTTTTGTCTTATAAGATGTATATTTGTGTTTAAATTTAAGCTGTATTTCAATGTAATGAGTCATGTTATATTTTATGTTTTGTTTAATTCTTTGTAATAACCTTAATGCATGATGGATTTGGAACATATGGCATGTATTTAAAATAGTATAATATGTTGTTATGTTTTGTTTACAACAACATCTAATAATATGTAATGTACGTTTGGATTGTTTAACATGTTTTAGTTCCTTTTTGTGTGGCATTTGCATATACTCCTAAGGGGTATGTGGGTGTTAAAGTCTAGGTGTGAGGAACCCTAGTTTGTGCTACAATATATTTTAATTCTTTTAATTAATGCAATTGTTTTGATTGATCTATTGTGATTCAATTATGAGTTTAATATATGTTCTAACAGATGTTTAATATTAGTGCATAATTTGATTTTATAAAACAGAGATTGAGAAATGCTGTATATGAATAGATCTATTATAATTGAAAGGAGTTGATTGCAAACCTAGAGATAGGTTAATATAAATCCTTTAGATTAGGGTCAAATCTAGTAACAAAATTAAAAAATCAGTAAAGAAATCTTAGAACCTTTAACCTAAATAATTTCAACTGATAAATTTAAGATTAGTTGTTAGTAGTCTCATGTGAGTTATTAGCATATGATAGGAATTTCTATGGTACAATAGTAAATATAAGAATTGCATCATAAAAGGTTAATTATCTCATGGTTTTAGGGGAATTCATTACCTAGGCACTAATTTTTTATATTTATTTTTTCCTAAGTGATTTTCTTTGTTCTCTACTTATTATTGTTTCTATTTATTCAAATTATTTATTTATTATTAAAACCAAAATCAATTTTGTAGATTGGATAATAAAATAATGATAATTACTAGTATTTATTATCTTCGTGGGTTTCGAACCGTACTTGCCTTTGCTAGCTAAAGCTACGTCGTGCACTTGCGATTAATTCTAATGTTGATAACTTAGATCTTATCAATCAAGTTTTTGGCATTGATACCAGGGATAGTGATATTAGGAACACCTGGTTGCTATTAATCTAGTCACTATTTTTTATTTGTTTTATTTTATCTCTATATTTTTGACTCATTCATTTAATTATCTTTTTAACCTTTCTATATTAGCATTGTGTTTTATGGTTTATTTTAGGGATTAAGGTTAAAATTTATCGCCACAACTCATAACAGAAGGATAAAGTAGGCAATACTCTTATGGGAGCTATGAGATATCTTCATAATATGTAACAACACTATATAGGAAATAGAGGTTTCCTCACATATTTTTGGAGTCTCAATTGTATCCATATCATGTTACGACATTTTTGGGAGTAACCATTACAATCATAAATGTGAGACACCAACTTATATGTGGGAGCAACCAGCCATATACAACCAACCTTAAGGTGCAGCATACAAGAATGGTTATAGTTCAGAGTGGAGCGATTCTTACGCTTATGGATCGAGTATTATGCTCTAGCTGAATATTTACATTACCAAGCATCTTAAACTAAGGAGCCAACTGTGGATCATATGATGTCCAGTTTTATTCAATAATTAATCATTACAAATTAGGAAATAGAGGCTCGTATACAAAATATAGTGAATCGTATTGACCATTCAGTGAAGATAATATTTGACGATAGAAAAAGGAGTTTGTTTATTCCTACTAGAACAAATCCTAAAGAACATGGAATGTCAACTACTCTCAGGAATATAAATGAGCTTCCAAAAGAAGGAGAAGAAGTAGTAGTAGAAGAAGAAGCCTCTATATAAAAAAAAGAAAGTAAAGAAGTAGTAGAAGGTAATTGAAGAAGATGAGTCAGAAACCTTTGTCATGGAAGAAGAAGAAGAAGAAGGGTGGAGAAAGGTGTTTGACGAAGAATTGGTAAAGGAACCAAATAAGGAAACTACTGATGAGGCATTGGTAGCCACCTTAAGTATAAAGGGTTCCTACTTCCTCCAAGACAAACAACTAACATCAACTGACGATTTAGGGATTTTTGTTATTCTTTATATTTTTAACAATTTTTAATTAAAAAGGGAAATAATGGAGTCCATTGGTGTTATTAATCTAATCAATTATGTCCTTATGATTATCTTGCAATGGGTGGATTACTTATAAGCTTCAAAACCCTATACAAAGAAGTAGGTAATCTAATCAATTTCAACGATTTATGCATATTTAATGGATATTTTGCCTTATTTAGCTTAATGATGCTCAAATTAAAAACTTGATGAATTATACAAAATTTTGTGATTATTGTTTAATTGTCGTTTGATAGTTGATTTTTTTATTACCCAATTGAATATGATTAATTTGACAACTTGCATGAAATTTGAGTAAAAATTCAACTTCAATGACGTAAAATTGCGATTTTTTCTCACTAAGTGTTTAACTATGATATTTTTGTGTTCAATTAATTTAGTTAGTTGTTTTTGACATTAATTAATATTAGAATTATGCTTAATTGAATGAATTTAATGTTAATTTCATCAATATTGTGTATTCATTAATTTAAGGTTTTTAATTTCAATTTTAGGGTCAGAATGGTAATTTAACAATTGCGTTTGTTGAATTTGTTAATTACAATAATTCTAATTTTAGTTTTGAGATCAAGTAGTTTTTTAGTTATTTTTCTAATTAAATTTGTTCAACTATTATTTATTTATGTGTGTTAATTTATTAATTATTTTATATGTTAGTTTTCTATTGTTAGTTTGTTTTTCCAGTTAATACTTTAGTAAGCACAATCAATTTTAAGTGTGGGGAAATGCATATCCTAGTAAATTATTTTTCTTCTCACAGTTATTCAAAGTTGAAGTCATAATGACAAGATCATGGCACAAAAAGGAGACCTCTAAAAAGAGACAATGAGAATAAGGAATTTCCACTACAACCTAGCCCCCAGGGTAGCTATAGATGCTAATGTTGAATGTCAAGGCCCAAGCGGAATAGTACTGATGACAAAGAATAAAAAGTTTAGCATGAGCAGATTCATCAACCTGGACGCATTAGAGCAAGTTAGCCTAGTCCAACAAGTTTGAGATCTAGTTGACATTGGCATATGGTCAGAAACCTTCTTCTGAGGCGCTTACACTAGAATTCCCCTCCACACTCATCACAGGGATAGGTTGCTATCCTAACAGAAATCAGTTCCAAATTATTGGGGAAATGTTCTAGATTAGCTACATGAAATTCTCTATCACAACGGATCTTTACAGCTAGGAGTTTATGGGAACACCAAAGTACTTTTAGATTATAAACAACACAGAAGATGACTACGACCTAAACAAGTCCAAGGCTTCTATATTGCGACATCTTGCTCTCAGATACATCCACGATATTTTGAGTCACACGCTAAACGGTCAAGGTGATAAGGAGTCATTGAGAGGATAGACGTGTACTATCTATACAGTATGAGTGAAAGAATGTCAATGCACCTAGGATGTGTACTTGTCCAATTCATCAGGTGTTAGAGAAAAGATAGAAAGGCCAACACAATTTGTGTTGGACTTTATATGACTAGATTGGCTAGATGAATGGCTTTATTTGATCGACTACCATAGATTCTTGCTTCAATGTTTAGAATAATAGATTAGGTGGCCTTTTATTTTCAAGTAAATTGTTAAGCTTTATTTTAGCATCTTCTACTATATTCCTTTTGTATATAAATCACTTAGTACAATTTAGTATTTAAGGTTTAGGCAATTTAGTCATATTATCTGTTAATTGTATTATCAAAATTTTAACCAAGTATACTACCTAAGCCAATGTGATTATACCTAGAGTACATATTGTATTTACAAATATCATATTCCAGCATTTACTTAGAATGGGAGTGTTGTTGTATCAGTTGGCATTAATAGTCATACCATACATCGTAATAATGTTTTTATTTATAGATATCCTAACCATTCAAAATTCGTAGGTAAGATTACTATTCAATCTTTGCAGATAAGCATAGATCAATCTAGATCAAATTATTAGACATAGTATAATCTATAAATCTCTTTCTAATTCTATTTTTGCTTATATATAAAGGCTTAAGGCCTTTCGTAAAATGCAATGAAAAATAACCACATGCTTCCAAACTATGTTTACTTTAACATGGTATCAAACTTCATTTATATATTTTATCCACTTCCCTTTCATTCTTAAAATCCTTACTACACTCGTTCAATTCATAAAACACACAGAAACAAACATCACTACATCCAGTTCAAAAAACTTAGCACATACCTTCCTTCAACTCAAACCAACATAACTCACAGAACCTTCATTATCAACACCAGCATTTTACTCCCATAATATAATAAAAACCAGCATTTTACTCAGTTTAACTACACACCTTCATGAAAAACATCCACAAACCTATACTTCATACAACCAGCCTTCGCAATGGAGTTCCATGCCTTACATATCAACCTAACAAGCTACACATGCCAAGTGGTCCAATTACAACGCAAGATTCAATGCAAGAAGCTTCAAAGCTTAAACAAGCAATGCAAGCTTTTGTTCAAGCCCAAATCACAAGTCAAATGCATGAGGAGGCCGAAACATCTATAGAAGAACACCAAGGCACACCCAAGCTTATGACTTTATTAGAAGAGGCGTTGGAAGAGGCCAGCACTTAGCCATTTATGCCCAATTTTTTATAATTTGGGTTTATTATTTATTATCTCTTATTTAGGCCCAATGACTTATTTATGGGCTGTTCTTTTGGTCAGTAATATGTACTTTATTTGTCTGGATTATTTTGAGACTTATTTATTTAAATGTGTAGCCCATTCTTAAAAGGACTTGGATCCGATTATGGTTAATGGACTAGATGCTCCTAGATTTGTTAGGATTATCTTCGTTTTCATTAAATAGGCTAGCAAACCCATTCCTATTAGGGTTAGGACTTGGTCAAGGTATGTATATCTTATTATATCCTTATAAGCCTAGATTTGAATCATCAATAAAAATTTTTGAATTGAGTTCTTCGAGTAAGGGATGATTGTCTTCACTGTTACTTCAACAAATTGATTTGCATGACTAAGTAAGTACTTACAACGTAAATTGATTTATGATTTCTTTGGGATTGGGTGTCAAACTTATAATTTGGGGTCTAACCTAGCATGTTCTTATAATAGAAAGATTAGGGTTTTGATTCAATAGGATTAAGGGGTTTCAAAAACCTTTCTTTCTTGGAATTTCCATATCAATACCTTTACCTAAACCTTACTACAAGAATCCAAGACACATTAAGGGGTTTCAATCAATTATTAAATTTCCTTACCATACCCCTTGACATGATCAATTACCTAGTTTAGAGAAATCAAGTCCAATTTGTTCTTTCTGCTTCTGATCTTCTTAACTATGTTGACGACACACTCATCTCCCTAATTCTTCCTCCCAATAACGGTACCACATCTCCATATTTTGTTAAATGTAAGAAATTTGACCGCCTAGTTTACTGTTACCTCACGGTGTCCCTTTACAGCTCCATTGCTCGCCTTACTCTCAAGTGCGCCACTACTCAGAATCTTTAGCTTATTTTTTAATAACACTTTCTCTAGTATTCCTCGTCCCAATGATCACTCCATTGTAAAAAACTTCAAACTCTCAAAATGATACGTCCTCGATCTCTAACTTTCTAAACACCATCTCCACTACTATCGAGGAACTCGTAGCTATTAGCAACCACATCTTTAATGATGAACTCGTCCTGTTGACCCTAAACCACCGCCCTGCTAAATATCAGTCATTTATCGTGAGCATCGCGACTGTCTCCTTAGCTTTTTGAGTCTCTATGCTTGACTCCTCATCCACGAGCTGTGTCTCTTTACTTATCACTCTTGTAGCGTCCCCTCCACTAAAGCAGCCCTTCTAGCTTCTCAATCTGGCAGTAGCATGGGTTAAAAGTTGTGTGACTAGGGCCGCTGTTCTAGTAGTGGATGTGGGGGCTCTAACGACGTAAGTTCCCACTGAAAGTGCAACCCATCTAGCTTCTCCCCTTATAAATCTTAGTAGACAAGGAAGAATCAATCCAACATCCCACCCACATTGAATCCAACAACCCAATCTAATCCACCTCATTAGATAAATCCAAATCAACAACCCAATACACCTAGACCCATTTCCAGACATTAGTACTCAGAGAAAAACACCCAGTCCATATCCAATTTCACTAAACCACCCCTAGTGCCAAATATGCCAGAAATGGGTTCATATTACGACCCATTGCCATTTTTGATATTTGAGTCTTAGAATTGCCCACTGGGTCCCCTTCTTATTTCACTTCCCTTGACAATGCCTTTTTAGCTATAGACATTCATGACCTTAATGATACTCAACCTTTCATTCCAATGATACTGTTGAATGGTTGCTCAATATGGGTGCTACTATCTACATGACTCTCAACCCTCATCTTGTGAACTTTATAACTCTATATGACAGTTCCAACCAATTAATTCTTAGTAATGGTAACACTCTTACCATTTTCTCTACTTCTCTTGTTTCATTTCCTACACAAATTTGTCCACTTCATTTTCTTAATGTTTTAGTAGTTCCACTTCTAACTAAATTTTGTTATGTGTTGCTAAATTTGTTATTGATAATTCATGTCTCAATGAATTTAATTCCTTCAGTTATGTTATAAAGGATCTTTAAACTAAGATACTGCTCCTTGGGAGTTGTATCCATAATAATCTCTATCTAATGAAGATTTCATTGCACTTCCAAAATCATGTTGCTTGCACAATCACTCTGGCTTCACTCAATCTTTGGAATCAAAGTCTTGGTCATCCATTTCATCCTACACTTTTGTATTTATCTAAGTCTTTAAGTGTTAGTTCAATTTCATAACTCCTTGTACTTCATGTTTTCAAGGGAAAAGTGTTCGTCTTTCCTTTTCACATTCTTTTCGTCTTTCTACCACCCTTTTACAACTTATTCGTTGTGATATTTGGGGACCCTCCCTATCTTATTCATTTTCTAGATATTGTTATTTTATTCTTTTTCATCGATGATTTTAGTACATATACCTGGATTTTTCCCCTTGTTCAAAAATCTCATGCCTTGCATATTTAAAGCTTTCAAAACCACAACTAAATTTTTTTTCTCCATTCACATCAAACAGCTTTAATGTCATGGGGCCCATCAACTCATCAAAGGTGCCTTTGCCCAATATCTTACCACCAATGGCTTCACTTACTACATTTCATGTCCCTACACTCTCAACAAATTGTCTTTGCTAAATGCAAAATTTGACATATCACTAAAATAGGTCTCACCCTTCTTCTTCATATACTCTTCCTAAAGTCTTCTTGTTTGAAGCTTTCTCCACTATTGTCTACCTTATCAACCTCTTACCCACTTCTATCCTCAATAACACCCTCATCACCCTGAGAAATCTCTCTAATTCACGAGTTTTTGGATATACTTACTTTTCTTTTCTTGGTTCCATTTTCCTTGATAAACTGACATCCAAATCCACTCTATGTGTATTCATAGGCTATCGATCTCAGTATAAAGGTTATCACTGCTTTGATCCTCAAACAACCAAACTTTATATTTCTCACCATGTTTGTTTCCTTTAAAATGATTTTGTTTATGCTCGCTCTCTACCCATATCGTCTACATCCTCACCTAACACACTTCGCTCACTTCCCTTGCCTTTCACTCCATTCCCTCCATCTCTTTTACCACTAACCTCTATACCCCTTTTATTACTTCATCAAACACAATATTCCCATCCAAGGGTAACATAGACCCGTGATCAGAATCATACTCCCTGATCATTTTCCAACTACATCACTTACTCTATGTTACCAAATCTTCTCCCGAACCTACATCCTTCACCTATAAAAATAAATTTCCTTAGAGATGCCAAGCTATGCTTGATGAGTTCACTACTATCACAATGATAGTTGTACCCCCTGATCATTTTCTAACTACATCACCTACTCTAGGTTTACCAAATCTCCATCCAACCCCATAGCCTTCACCTAGGAAAATAAATTTCCTCACTAAAGTTAGGCTATGCTTGATGAGTTCATTGCTCTCCATGATGATGATACTTGGACTCTTATTCCTCCTCCACCAAATGCTAACATTTTTTAATTTAAATGGATTTTTTACATGATAAGTGTAAATTGCATCGTGTTTTAGGGTATAGTTTTATATATGCTTGGTTGTTAATTCAATCATTTAGCATGTGTTTAGGCTAATATTGTGTTAGTTTGTGGTTTTTTGAGTGTTTCAATGGTTAGTGAAAGCTTTTGAGCTTAAATAGTTAAACAGTATGTTTTTGACGTACTTTGATGTATTTGCTAGTGTTTCAGGGTCATCATCGAAAAACGGAGCAATTTTGGAGACATTCAAGCTGAAACAACGGTCCACGATTGTAGCAGAAGCTCCATATTCGGCCCACGAATGTGGTCTGCATGCGACAATCATGAGAAAAGATCTAGGAACAACCAAAGATCATAGCCTGCATGCCACGATTGTGATAGAAGGCTCAGATCTGAGCCATAATTATTGCCTATAAGGCCACAGTTGTTGCCTACATCGGACAAATGCATAGACGCTCTATTTTGGTTAATTTTTGGACCTTTCAAATCCCCAAGAAACCCTAGGGTTACCCAAAACACAAAGAAGAATAGAAAGAACAAAAGGAGGTAGAGAAAGGGAGCTTGAAGATAGCCACCATTGAAACCCCAAAGTGAGAATATTGAGAGAGAGAAAGAGAAGAAGAAAAAGGAAGAAGAGGAAGACAAAGCTGACTCGATGTGCTTCCGGAGTAGGAGGTTTTTTGGCATCGTTATCGTCCATTGTCTATTCTAGTTGTATTTCCTTTTCATTTCAATTTTATTGATGTGTTGAATTAAGATAGATAGTATGATGATAGGATTTGGAATATTGATGATGTTCTAAACTTTCCTTTGGCATTTTATTTTGATTTTATGCTAATTTAGTTAATTTTGTTATTTGGATGAATTTCATGATTTAATTACGTTATTACGTAAAGAAATGGTTAAATCAGATTAATGAAAGTTAGGCGATTTAATAAATACTGTAATAAATCATATTGGTAAATGTGTGGAGAGAGATCTCGTGTGACGTTCCATTAGTTTATTAGAGTGCTTCAGATCTAGTTAGGTTTTGGATAATTTGTGAATTGAGAGATTGCAAACTCCATAATCTGATTAGGGTTTATAATTTAGGGTTTAATAGTTTAAGAGAGACTAATTATCCCTATAAAACCGATACTCCATTGACATATAATTAACTAGGTTACCATTAATGACAAGTAAAATCTCCTTTCTCATAAATTGGTAAATTCCTTAGGTTGATTTCTATTGTGATTGCATATTGCGCAATTGTTAATTATTTCGTGTTTAATTTTTGATTTAAGTGGTTAAACTCAATTCTCTTGATTACTTTCTGTGCATTGTTTATTTTAATTTTTATATACTGTTGGTGTAATATACCACAGTCATAGGGCATAGTCTCGAACACGTCGATGATATTCGAGAATATACTCTACAATTTAAAAAAAGGATTCATAATTATATAATTCATGTTCATGTACATATGTAGATGCATATGAGACTTCACTTTTGTTATTATTTGTTTTGATGGAGCGCCTTTAGATACAGATATAGATATAGATACAGATAATTTCCCTTGTTGAGATCATTTAGATACAAAAATCATAGAGCTAGGCTCCACTTGCAAAATTCTGAGCTTAAAGCTTTTTCAGACTGGCTACTTTGGTCAAAACGCCTTTATCTGATCATGCATTTCATGTAATACATCAAATCACAGGATATGCAATGAATAGCATTTATTTATGATGCACATATAGAATCTGGTGTTCCTAGGACCGAAGTCCAAAATTCAACTTTCGTTGAGTATTCAGAAATCATTCATAATTTAGATGCAAACAGAACACTTCTAATACATTCCCTATATCAAACTCCTTAGACTATTAAAGTCTGAAATTCACATACAAATCATATAGAGCTTAATAATTGGAAATTAAATAGAATAAATCAATCCTAGGGAGATCATCGAGGTTGAGAGACAGTGCGATTCAAAGATTAGCATTTGCCTTCATGATCCACAAGTGTCTAGATGCCTGTATATCAATCTTTATGCAATACTTATATATTTCGCATAACATTAATTTTTCAATCATATGCTTATTCAATCATTTACATGCATGATCATTTTGACTATTTCTAAGTATGTATCCTTATTCACAATGCTTGATCATTCAAACATTATAGCTTGTACATAGCTGGTTTTTACATTACAATTAGGTTATTACCTTAAGTTCTATTAATCATGCTCAATTCATTAACCATACATTTACTAACTCTTTATAGCATTACAAGCATTCACATGCTTCCAAATTTTCATTCATTCATTCATACTACAATATTCATAACCTTTCAAATACATTTGCATTGGTATGAATATCATCATTCCTTTAACACTCCTTCATTCCAAATTTAGATGCATTGTTACCAAACATTGTTTTCCTTAAAGTATAACATCCATTATCATCTTCTACTTGTCAAATACTTAAATTAACTTATCAAGCATCAATCTAGGTTTATTTCACATCTTAATCAAATACAAATATAACACATTAGAGTGACTTGTCCTCATATGGTTCAACCATTACATAAATTGGAGTTTACTATGTAAAGCCACTGTCCACGATTATGATAGAAGCTACTTCATCTGTTCATGATTGTGGGATGGGTGCCATGATTGTGGCCTACCTTTTTCTGCAGTTTTTTTCTAGACTTTTACACCTTGATACTAAATTCGAAACACCTTACAATATTCCACATGCCATACCTCAATTATGCCTTACTTATACTTCAAATCCTTATCAATATCATCTATAATTCCATCTCAAACTTAATCAGTTAACAGCTTACAATTCATTGTCTTTCACGCATCAAAAATAGACCAGAAATTACATTAAGCATCATTTTCTAGAACTTATTCCATCATCAATATCGTATATATTTCATGTTAATTCATTCATCAACATCATACTATTAATCCATGTCATAAATATAAGATGACTACTTACTTGTTAAGCTCTAATTCTATTACCAAACATCAAGATAATCAAGCCCTCCATGATTGCAAGAACATCATAATTTCAAGGTACTTTGGAGTTGGTTTTTGAACAAGGGTGAAAGATAACCATCAACTGGTTCTTAGATATTTTGTGAAGGATACGTTGGATCGCTTACGGCCAGGGAATACACAATGTGTAGTGGAAGGGACCATAGAAAATGGTTGTCTTGGTTAATCAAAGTTTCACTACTAGAAGTGTACAGAATTATCTCTTGAAGCATGCGGATTAGGATTCTTTTAAGATATCTTGACATTACATCTCATGAACATCTTCTACCGGTATCCATACAAAGATGAATGATCCAGGCAATGGCTAATATGTACTAGCACATTCTAAAACACTTTAAAATGTCGAACAATTTTTCTCTTAGGAAAAAGGACAAGTGGCTAAGTGGCTAGGGTTTTCGTATTTCTTCTAATGAGCCATAATCCCTCTATTTATAGAGAAGCCCTTATCCCTATTCCTTGTGGGAATAGGAAAATCCTGTTTTAATAGGAATAGAATATGATCATAATCCTAAACCTATTAGGATTAAGAAAATCATAATCTTGAACCCATTAGAATTATGGAAGCCCAATGAGTTTCAACCCAAATTATATTTCATATAATAAAATCCTAACAACTTAATTCAGTCTAACCCAATAAATATATCTACTTATATTTATTCAATGCCTAATAAATTAGGCCCAAATGAGTGAGTCAAAATCACATCACTGTTTGTGTGCGACCCTTGAGGCTTATTTGATGTTGGCAGTGGGCTTGATCACACTTCAAGGCTTATAAGTCATAAGTGGCCTCTAGCAAGACATTGTGATTACCTAAATCAAATGAGGATTGGTAATCTGATTTAACTTGTAACCTGGTTACAAACTCAGTCCCTTTGTAACAAAATATCAAGATTAATCATAAGGCCTGGTACATGTCAACCTTTGATTAATCATGGTTTCTTGATTCCCAAGTTAACCGACTATAACAAATGACATTGATGACTCCTTATCAATTCATTTGAGTACGGCCATGCATTTCTTCAGTCAAACTTGTCAAGAGGCCCAAACGATATCTCTCTTATTTACGAGAGGTACAAATCCTATCTGCATCATTCATATCCCTCCACATGATTCATTTAATGTCCAACATAAGACTACTTATTATGTGGTCAAAGATAACTTAGTCTAATGTCAAAACACTGAATTCCTCATTTAGGGAACTGTTGGACCCCATTTTTGGAGCCCAACATCAGATGTGGGATCGTGAAGCTTAGGCGTGGAGGAGGCTTAGAAATTTGATAATTGAAAGAAACTCCCTCGGAAGCAAAGGCGGGCTTCACCACGACGTAATAGTATCTTCGCCATGGAGAACTTATGTGAGTCGATTTCGCCATGGTGAAAAGTATAATCTTTGCCACAGCGAAGTCTCCACGTGAATTACTCTACCGTAAACTCTCGGCTTCACTGCGGCAAAAACTGCTTACAGTAGAATTCAAAACCCAAGGCTACGTATCTTACCAAAATGTAAACTTAAAATCTTTCAACCCAAAAAAAATATGGATAAGAAAAAATCCATAACCAATTTCTCAAAATCTTAATCTCAGTTCCAAAATTGACTACCTTACGAAAACATGCAAAATCATGGACAAAAGCAAACATATATTTCATTAATGACAAAAGTAAGAGTTTTATAATGCTTTAGTGGCATTTCGAGCCCTCTTACATCATAATCCAAAATACAAAGTTTACAAAAACAAAAATTGCTTAAAATGCGACTAAAGCATTGTTTTACATAATCTAACTTCAAAAACAAAACATGCAAACTGGAGTGATGCCTTGACTCTTGACTTATTCGATCTCTTGCTCATCACCTGAATGGGGGGAGGAGAATGGGGGTGAGCTTAAAGCTCGTGGGTAGCAATTTTATAATCGAGAAATAAGAAAAACATTTTCAAAATCTTATTGCTAATATACATTTTGGAAACCATAATAATTTCGCATAAAACTCACCAAACAATATTTCTCAAAATTCTCATTTTATCAAACAGTTCATAAGAAAGTATAAATCATATATGCATCAAACTTGCTAACACATAAGCCCCTCAAAATGGTTTGGGTGGATCCAAAACAGAACGTACTACACATTTCCCATAAGTGTCATATGTAGCTGTGAACAGAATGTACTATCAAAATTCCACTTAATGGTCTTGCGTAGCTATGAACTTATGGGAGTCCATAAACGAGCTCCATGCCACTAGCGAGCAGGCAGGTGAAGCCTTTTGTCAAAGTGCACTTGAATTAACTTTGGGGACCACCAAAAACCCACATAATCATGCATTTCACATCTTGTAAACTTATAGCCTCAACGTCAGTTTTCCAAAACTTGATTTCATAATCATAGTATCTTTTCAAAAATCAATAACCTTTCAAAAGATCATTTTCATCTTTCATTTCATAAACCAATGGAACAAATCATATACAAAAATGTGGCACATTATCAAAACATTCAAAAAGCCTCAACGACACATTTATAACACAATCGAAAACATTTTAAAACTTTTTTGGTTCAGAAGAAAACTTTAGGGGCTTATTACTTAATTATAAAAGTGTAACCCACCTTGAAATCCTTGCTTATAAACTTGCTTAGGGATGTCCTTCTTCTAGCTCCTCTTGCCTCTCCTGATCACGTTCTTGATTTCCTTAAACAATAACCAAAATTTCATTCAATTTGGTTTAGAAATCGGAAAGTCACACCTCAACAATTTAAAGTACTTCTCATGCTGAAACAAAATTCTATATTCAACTTCCACCCCGAAATTGAAATCTTGAGAGACTTAATTTAGAATTTATTCCTTTATACAATTTGTAGCCCTATGCTTTTAGTTTACAAAAAATCAAAAATAAAAAATCATCTCATTTGGATAACTACACCAAAAGTTATGCCTAAAATATCAAAGCATGTTTTGTGCTGGAAAGTTCACCGCGGCAGAAACCAAGTTCACCGTAGAGAAATTGTTTGAGTTCACCGTTGCAAAACCAAGTTCGCCACAGCGAAAATTCCCAAAAACCAACTCTTAGAACATGCTTTGTGTCGTTACAGTGAAACTCAGAAGTTTGCCGTGGCGAAAATGTCCAAAACCGCATTTCGAGAACGTATTTTAGGATATTTTCCATCTTCTTACTTCCCACCTTTCATATATAAACCCATCTTATCACTAACCCATCTCTTATACTTCATTTTCAATATAATTCCAATCCAATATCATTCATAACAATTCATAATCTAGTTTTGATCATTACTCACACATGACATTTACATAAACCATTCATCATAACTTCCTAAACATGTTCACTCTATTTTCACTTCTAAACAACCCTAAATATGCATCATCTAACAATCAAGAAGGGTTAGTACTCATACTTACTTGTTTTAGCATTAAAAGCTTCAAGCTCTTTAAGAATTTCCAAACCATATCTTCTTCTTCTTCTTTTCTCCACTTCTCTCTTTCTCTCCTCTTTCACTCACAAACAAGACTACAATTAATTGTTCTCCTTTTTCACCTTTAATGAGTGAGCAAAGTCCACTATGCCCTTCCATGTAATTCCTTATCCTTTTAATCTTTAGTGATCTTCCAAAAATACCCTTATGCATTCTTACTTGTTCATTTTAACTTACACCATAGTATACTCTAACTTAATCTTAATTCTTCCGTTTAATACTTCAAATTTCTATCAATCCATGCTATAAATCCTCCTAAACTTGACATAATAATTTAGCTCCAAAAAAAATGATTTATCTAACAAGACCACAAAATTTATTCAAATCATGCTTACTAAAATAATTAAAAAAATTCAGGGCCCAACAGGAACCATAATGACTTCAAGTTAAAGGACTAAAGTCTAACCATATTGAGAATCCCTAATGACATGAAACCATGTAGTGTTCTCTTTGTGGATCGAAACAATATATGTTCTCTAACATATATCTATGTATCTATTTTGATAACTCATATCCATGATCAATAAAACATGATCATCAATTAGAACACATACTAGCCTTAATTCATTATTGTTCCACCAATAATGATCGACCAGGGACAGTTTAGAATAATATTATAATGCTTATGGTTTTACTATCAAGTCACATATTTGATGAAACAAGCTTAATACTATTCATGGAATGTAAATCACATTAGATAAATAATATACATGCATATATAAACTAATACCTCATAATATATAAATAATAAGTCAGAATGTCAGTACAAAAACGACACATGACCATTGGCCTAGTGCACACTATTAGCAGGATAGACAATAAGCTTTGAAGTGAGTTTCGGTGGAGAATAAGGAAGGAGGTGTGGAAAGGTCCAGCAGAAAGCTTGCCACCTAAACTTCATGCAATGAATGATCTCTTCATCCTTCATTGACACATGTCATTTGGCATGTCTTGCATTTGTCCACTAGAAATGCTACCATTTGTCTCTTAGCTATTAGTCCACATGTCACACATTAATTGGTCCAGTTGTCACACATTAATTGGTCCATTTGTCAATTAATTACTACTCAAATTGTCACTCATTTAACTATGCCAAATGTCACATAATTATAGGCTTAATCATCCTAATTTTTCATGCCTCAATTAGCCATGCCACTTGGTATTTTTCCAAGAATAAATTTACATATTATTTTATCAATCTACCAATTGACAAGGAATTCCAAATTGCTAATTCTAATCTGTGAATTCCTGTCTTTGGTAAACCAAAGTACAAGACATTAGAAAAGCATATTCATATCTCATATCATATCCAATTTCATCCCTTCAATATGTCAATTGAGTGCCATTAGTCTAATTCACAATTCATGTGTGTATGCTTATATTATACCTTTGAATAAAATTATGAAATCATGTCACAGATGTCCCAATGTCATTCTACATGCTGACACTCGTATGACTCATTATTCTAACTCTTTAAATCTCTCAATAATTTAAGAGACGGGATGCTACAATTGGCCTTAGATCTTAGGATTACATTAGTCCCCTTTCTCATAGGATCGACACCTCTTATACTATAGTTGTAACCCATAAGCTTGTGGTATTTGAGGGCTTATAAAATTTAAACCTCGAACTACTCAATCAAGTTTTTTGCATCGTTGCTAGGGAAGGAGAAGATTAGTTTAGTTCACTTAGTCTAAGGAGTTTTAGTTAGTTTTTAGGTAGTTTTATGTTTTTATGTTCTTCCCATTCTTTCTATGTGTGTTTATGCTCTTATATAAACATAAGAATCACAACGAGTTTAAGTCGTATAGCAAAAACTGTAGGGCCTCACATCACTCATTTGGAACTTTCAATTAGAAGAGCTTAGAGAGAAGATGAAGAAGAAACCACAAAAGCAACAATAGTCGAGGAATTTCAATAAGAGTTAGATCGAGGAGTGAAATAGGGGCATCAACTGAGAACCCTTATAAATTTCATGAAACCAAGCTTTAATGCAACCAATCAAGGTGTAACTAGGCCATCCATGCAAGTAGCTTCCTTTAAAATCAAACCAGCTCTTCTAAATATGCTTCAACAAAATATGCAGTTTTATGGATTAACGAATGAAGACCTGACTACACATATTGCCAATTCCCTTGAAATTTACGATACCTTCCATTATCATAAGATGTTAGAGGATGCTATAAGAATTAGACTCTTCCTTTTTACCTTAAAGGATAGAGCAAAAGCTTAGTATCATTCTCTCAATAAGAATAATGTCACCACTTAGGATCAATTAATTCGTGCCTTCTTAGGTAAAAACTCTCCCCTTGCCAAGACTACAAAGATTATTAAAGAGATCACTAAATTTCAACAAATTGATCAAGAATTGATTTATAAAGTGTGGGAGCGATATAATGACTTGCAAAGAAAATGTCCACACCATAAACTACCTAAAGAATTTCTTTAGCAAAGATAAAAAGAGTAACCCTACATATGAGAGGCACAATTGAGGTAGCTTCGGGAGGATCACTTATGAGGAAGATGGTAGATGAAGTAGAAAAGTTGTTAGAAGAAATGGTAAGTAATAGTTGTTCATGGACAAACAAGTGGAGTAGATAACCCACTACTCTCCGTGCGCAAAATGGAGTTGTAGTTTTCAATCAAATGGTAGAAATGCAGACTAAAATTGATAACTTAACTCGACAACTAAACAATATGAAGGCTTATCCTCAAGTGTAGTAAAAAGTTGTTCAACTAAAGTGTGAGCTCTATGGACAGATGGATCATGATATAGCCAACTACTTATTGATGAAGGGTGATAGATTAGAGAAAGTAAATTACACAGGAACTTCATATGGTTAAGGAGGGGGAAACAATCCGTACTCCAACACATACAACCTTAGGTGGAAAAATGACCCAAACTTCTCTTGGTTAAATAACATTAGAGGGTAGTTCAAACCTCATAGACAACCAGGTTTCTAGAAAAATGAACCAAGTTTAATGGAATCCAAACTGAAAAAAAAATAGATAAGCTCAAAACCCCAGACAATGCACAAAAGAGTCTAGAACGTAGATTGAAACAAGTAACAAAAAATAATTCCTCTTCTATCCACAATCTAGAGGTCCAAGTAAACCAATTGTCAAACAACTTCTCTACATGAAATGTGGGAATTCTTCCTAGCATTTTGAGAACAAAATCGAGTGAGCAACTAAAGGATATTACACTTCAAAGTGGGAAGGAACTTGAACCACCCATACAATAGAAGAGCCCTCCCCTATTGTTAAGAAAGATTAAAAAAAGGAGAAAGAAGTGAATATGAGCGAATACCCACCTTATGTCGCCTCTCCACCATATCAACCTAAGATTCCTTTTGTTCAACAATTACAAAAGAAGTGTAATGTGTACCTAAATAAGGTGGAATGATAGTAATAAAAAGTGAGGCTGGATAAGTAATTTCAATAAGAACGATCACATGATGGAGAGTGTGCATAAATTATCGTAAACCCAACTTAGTGACCAAAAAAGATCATTTTCCTCTCCTGTTTATAAACCAGATGATAGAAATGGTGGCTAGTCATTTGCTTTATTTCTTCTTAGATGGACATTTGGGATACCATCAGAATTTCATATACTCTGATGATCAAGAAAAAACCACAGTCACGCATCCTTATGGTACCTTTGCATATATATGGTTGCCTTTCAGACTATGCAATGCCTTAGCCACATTTCAGAGATGTATGATGTTTATCTTTTCCAATATGATCAAAGATATAATGGAGGTGTTCATGGATGACTTTTCAGTTTTTAGAGACTCTTTTGGAAGTTATTTAACCAATATGGATAGAGTGCTTCAATATGTGAAGAGTCACACTTAATGTTGAATTAGGAGAAATGCCATTTTATGGTGCAAGAAGAGATAGTGCAGGGTATAAAATCTCACAAAAAAGATTTGAAGTGGATAGAACAAAAACAGAAGTGATAAAGAAACTCCCACCACCAAGCAATGTAAAAGGTGTCCAAGGATTCTTAGGTCATGTAGGATTTTACCATCTATTTATCAAAGACTTCTCTCAAATTCCAAGACCTTTGACAAACCTGTTAGTCAAGAATGTGCCTTTTCTGTTTGATGAAAAGTGCATGTCTGCCTTCAATAAACTAAAGCAGGCACTAACATCAGCACCAATTCTATCACCACTGGATTTGACACTTCCATTTGAAGTTATGTGTGATGCAAGTAACCAAGTTATAGGTTCTGTACTGGGCCAAAGGAAAGATAAAAGGTTCCCTATGATCTACTATGACAATAAGACCATTGCAGATCCTTAGCTTAATTAGACCACCATAGAGAAGGAATTACTAGCAGAAGTGCATGCATATGATAAATAAATACCTCCAAGGATAACAAGTAATCGTATTCACCAATGATGCAGCATTAAAATATCTTTTTAATAAGAAGGATGTGAAACTAAGGCTCATTTGCTGGGTGCTACTCTTAAAGGAATTTGATATAGAAGTGAGAGATAAAAAGGGAGCATAAAATGTGGTTGTAGACCACGTATCAAGATTGGAAAAAGTGGAATGCAAGTCAGGCTAAGATATTAATGAGAATTTCCTCAATGAAACCCTGATGTTATTTCAAATTTTGTCTACACCATAGTTTGTTGATATCACAAATTATGTTGCCAGTGGTAAGCTGTAGCACCCCCTTACCGCAGGGTACACACCGCGATGCCCGCAGGTCATTCTGATACATATCCTACGATAAGGGTGAACTACGATCAATCACGACTAACTCCTCACATGGCATCGTAATAAAACATTCGTACAAAAATCATAATAATTTGAGACTAAAACTTTCCTCTTTTCATTTCACCAAAACCAAAAATGTATACATCTGTCATCTTGTACTGTCTGTACATTAACACCAAAATCCTAGCACAACATACTACATGAAAGAGGAAAGATACATCAAGCTATCTAGGTCATCCCAAAAATCCCAGCTGACCGACCTGTG
>JAOSBN010124540.1:0-31763 GCA_027563595.1 Erythroxylum suave | reverse complement strand
TTTCAAAATTAAACCAAACCCCCCTTTTAATTGCTTTCTTGCATCATTCAAACATCAGGTTAGTCTTAGAATCAATTATGCACTGGTTCCTTGAGAGTCGACCCGAGGTTGCATCCTGTATTGCAATTCTTGGTATAAATTGAATTTGATCGGTTTCCAAGGATCAATCTTAGGATTGTACGATAAGCCGCGATCACCCAAGCGTATATGGTTGTTTCTTATATTAGTATGTTTTCCTAATTCATAATACATCTGTCCAATTAAATCTAGAAATCGTATCCTTGGTCATTCAGTGGTTAGGTTTAATTAATGAGTGTCTCTTAATTAAACACGACCTAAGGGAAAAGAAGGGTTAATAGAGCTTATTTTTAATCTAAAACCAATAGTTCAACGAGAGGTAAAAGAACAACAAATCAATTAAATATGTTTAATTGGGTCTAGGCTAAGTAAACCAAGGAATCGGATTCCCAACGAATTCATCACTTTGATCATTTTGCATGTTTTCTTTTAATAGTCTACATTTGTTTTATTTTCTTATTTGAAAACTAAACAAAACCTCCTAAAACCTTAACACCAATTAATTTAATTTCGAAAGCCTTACACACTCTTTGTTAGATCAGCCTAGACTCACCACTGCTATAGGTCTAGTTTATTTTGAGTAGTGATATGACGTGCTACTATTAGGTTACTAAAAATTCTTAAAAATATTCACTCTAACACAGTTTAATATCCAAATTTTATAAAAATATCATATTGTAAATCATGTATTATTATGACGTGTCACTGTTAGGTTACTAAAAATTCTTAAAAATAATTCACTCTAACACAGTTTAATATCCAAATTTTATAAAAATATCATATTGTAAATCAAGTATTCATTTTTAAAATTTATGACGAAAATTCAAATTAACTTAATAAATGATGTTAATAGCTATTTTCCTAAACAAACCAAATTAAAAAATTACTAAACTTATAATGAATTTTCTCAATGAATGTTCTTTCAAAGTAAGAATTTTTCTCAAATTTATTTCGTATTAAACTAATTATAATAAAATTGAAAATAATAACATCAATGTATATTAAGTAATTAATTTCTTTCCTAAAACTTAATTTGTACACTGTTATTAATGTACGCAAGATACAAAAGCAATAAAAAAAACTAGAAAGCAAGGGAAAAATAAGGAAACTAGGACAACTACTAATTCTTTGAACATAAAAAATTACAAGACTTGTTAAATGCTATCAATAATCATTAGTCAATAATTAAATGTTGGTGGCTCCTTAATTACTGGTTCATTGTTTAGATTTGTCCAAAATATCGACACTATAATAAAACATATAAGGTTTTCCATAATAAAAGGCAAATATAAATCTATATTGGATATTTTGTTGCTTATATGGCCTATAAAACTCCATCAAATATCATCCTAAGAAAAATAATAATGATCTAATCATCAAAAGAAAATTATATCCCTAAATTTCAAACTACTTGTAACTCAAAAAATATGTAGCAAACATCAAGATTATGAAAAAAACATACTAAAAACTATTACCAAGATTATGAAAGCTTCTAAATTGAAGTAAAACCATTTAAATCATTGGGTTGCCTCCTAATACGTGCTCATATATGATTCTTTTATCTATACTTCCTACTAAATTCATAATTATAGGCTCGTTAGATTTTAAATGTGCCACATGCTCCTTTAAAATAGGGCTAGTTGTCTCCTTTTCTTCTCCTTACATGATATGTTTCAATTAATCATATGAGATTATTTCCAACATAGCATGAAAATTTTATTATCAATCATATTTAAATAAATATCATCTTTATTAAGGGAATGTCTCATGGCTTTGGATATCTTAAAAACTACTTCCTCATTCTTATCCTTTATTATTAATTTCCCATTATGCACATTTATAATAGCTTTATCAGGAGCTTAAAAAGGTCATCTAAGATCAATGGTATCTCTTTATCAATGTTCATATACATAATCACAAAATTAATAAATTTATCAAACTTAATCAAAACCTCCTCTTTAATTCCCTAGGATTCTTACTTAACCTATCTACTAATTTAATACTCATCTCTAAGGTACTTAATTAACTGATATCCATATTGTATGATAATTTGTTAGGTTGCATTTTGTGAATTATGTGAATGGCTTAGATGGATTGAATTGATTTAATTTTGAATATAGTCTATTAGGTTGTGAAGGGTCATTAGCTCGGAAAATTAGTGAATTGGGCTCTTTAGCTAAATATGCAAGTTAATTAGGATTTAATGTGAGTCTTTCACCCTCTAAATTTGTCACATTCATTCATAATTTTAGGTCTTTCGACTAAAGTATCATTGCTAGTATTTTTTCATGAAAACGAGTAGTTAAAGCAACGAGGTTGGTAATAAAAAATGTGTTTGTTAATTTTAAATAAATAACTGTTTCGTTGGCCTTCAAGTTATGAATAGAGCTAGTAGCTAGTTGAAAACATGATGTAGTTAAGTAACCAAATCGACACACATCACAAATGTGTGCCTCCATATCAAAAGGCTATAATGACATTTCAACCAAGCATTTTAATAAAAACATGACTTAGTTGAGTAACCGAATCGACATTCATAACCAATGTTTGCCTCCGTATAAAAGACTAGTGATTAAAAGAATGTTTTCTAATAAAACCTACCGAACTTACAAATAGCTTGATTTTTCATGAAAACGTGCCTAGGAGTAGTTACAAAGTTTGAATGACCAAAGAAACAATAATGTGCACGTACAATTGAAAAGGGTGAATAACTTGACACGTGAGTTTTTTATTAATATGTATGTCTAGCCCAGAGCTCTTAGACGCAGATTTTGCATTTTAATGATTTAAAATAACTTGAATCATTGTGTTTAAAGTTAAATTTATTTCATGAAGTTGAAGCCATTGTCTCATTACTGCATTATGTGCTTTATGATTTTGTGTGTTTGTTGTTTTGTTTGCTGGAGGACAAGCAAACAGTTAAGTATGGGGATGTTAATAAGTGTAAATTGCATCATGTTTTAGGGCTTAGTTTGATATGTGTTTAGCTATTAATTCAATCATTTAGTTGTGATTAGGTTAAATTGTGTTAGTTTGTTAATTATTTGTGTTTTAAGTGTTTTATTGGTTAGTACAAGTCTTTGAGCTTAAATATTATGTTTTTGAGGTACCTTGATGTGTTTTTTAGTGTTTCATGATCAACATCCAAGAACGGAGAAGTTTTGAAGACATTCAGGCCAAAACAACGACCCACGATTGTGGTACAACAGACTACGATTGTGATAGGCACACCAAAGTTGGCCCACGATGGTGGCCCACATGTCATGATCATGACAAACATGGCCCACGATCATGCCCTACATGCCACGATCGTGACAGAAGGCTTGGATATGGCCCACGATCGTGGCCTGCTCATAGCAAGCATGTAGACATTAAAAACGTCAAGTTTTGAGAGACTTTTCGAACCTTTCGAACCCTGAAAAAACCCTAGGGTTGCTCAAAACACAAATGATATTTAAAGAACAAAACAAAGAGGCAAAAAGAGCTTTTGCATTAGCTACTTTTGAGAGACCCTAGAGAGAATTCATCGAGAGATTCAGAAAGAAAAGAAGGAAGAGAGAAGTGTAGAAGAACCTGACTTGACGTACTTCCCGAATCAGGAGTTTCCCGACATCGCTACCTCCCATCATCCATTTAGATCTTATTTCCTGTTTATTTTTATTTTATTATTGTATAGAATTGGGAATAACAGTTTGACTATAGGATTTTTAAATGTTGAGATGTTCTAAACTCATTTTTGGAGTTTTGTCTTTAAATTAATGAAATCTGAATATTTATGTGTTTATTGGATTTGTTGTGATTTAATTCTACAAGCGTATAATTCGATAATAAATTGAGATGGTTAAACGAAAGGAAAATAATTAAATTAGGATAACGAGAGTTAGGTGATTTAATAAAATAAGAATTAAATCAAATCAATAATTGTGCAATGAGAGATCTTGTATAGGTTCACGATAGTTTATTAGACAATTTCAGAACTAATTAGGGATTTGGATAGATTGTTCATTAAGAGATTGCAACTTCCATAATTTGCTTAAGGTTTATAATTTAGGGTTAACGGTTATAACTCGAGAGAGAGTAATCAACCCTATGATCGTCTAGAACCAACAATCTAGTACTTCATAATCAGTTAGGTTAACATTAAGGATAGGTAAAATTCCCTTTCTCTCATTTAGTAATTCCCTTAGGTTGACTCTCGGGTGTGTGTTGCAACTATTGAATAATTAATATTGTCGTGTTTGATTATTAATTTGATTGATTGAATTGAATTCTCATTTTAGTTTCGTTATATTTTGAATTTCTATGATTTATTCTGGCCTTTGATTTTAGGATTAGATTACCCTTCCTCGTGAGATCGACACCTTAAGTACTACACTAACAAACCGTGCGCTTGTAGATTATCAAGGGTATTTATTAAAACTTACACACATCAAACACCCGATCAACTCACTCTGATAAGACTTGTTAGTCCCTAATGGCACCTAAAAGGGGTGTGAATTGGGTGTTTATAAAAGTCAATGTGAATAAGAATGAGGAAATTGCTTCATATAAATCAATAAAACAACAATAACAATAACATCCTAGTAGAAATTCCTTTAAGACGTAGGGTGTAGGGAGGTTCAAAAGTATGCAACCTTATCCTTACTAATAGAGAGGTTATTTTTTATAGAACCATAGGAAAAGGAGAAAAAGAAAAGAAAAAATTGATAAATAATTAAAGAAAATAAAAGAAAAAATATAAATAAATAACTACATAAAAATAGTAATAACTTAAAATAAGAATAATTAATTTCAAGATAAAAATAAATAGATAAATAATTGATTAATTAAAATATTTGAAATAAAATAAAATAAGATCAAAGATAATAATAAAATAATTATAAATATGATAAATAGTAAAGAATAAAATAAATATAAAAGGGTAAAGAATAAATAATATTAAAATAAGCAAGCAAATAAATAAACAAGGAAAACATAAATAAATAAATAAAAACAAGCAATTGAAAGAGAGAAAAAAGAAAAAAAACTAAAACAATATTTTTAAAATTTTATTCTTCATTAAAGCTATAAAACTTGAGGTAGTCTTTATTTATATCGAGTCTCGCTCATCCTTCAATAGAGTAAAGTAGGGAACTTTTAAACCCTAAACCCCCGTTTTAGACTTTCTTTTAATTATGTTAATAAAATATCCTTTCATAGTATATCAGGGGGAATTTCATATTTGAACTATAAGTAGGGATTAGCTTTGACTATTAGAGCACCCTCATCCACTAAATTTCCTCACGCCTCTCTCTAATACATAAGAGAGGTGAGTAAATCAAAGTCACCATTAGAATTTCGTTTATCCCAAACCTTAGAATCTTTGAATCAATGGATACAGAATGTGGACCATCAGGTTAATGGATAGATGGGTTATACCCCTTTTACCATTATACTTATAAGAAGTAAGGACTTCTCCAATTAATGGCTCTGTCTAGAAACCTGTCAGAGTATTAACCTAATTTAATATCTGCTATCTTGAAATTATAGAGTCCTTCTTATCACTCTTTTATTTTTCCTTTTAGGCATGCCTCCATTTAACTCAAAGATTTTTTTTTACTGGTTTACCTATTATTGTGGAAGATTTTGGGTATATAGTTTAGGAAACCTCTAGTTTAGACCTGAGTGCCTTTATATTTTCCTCTTACCCTAGATTGATCAACGATTATGTTTCTTCTTGGAATCCCATCTCTAAAGAAGAACCTATTGATAGTGGTAGGTTGCATAATGTTTTAGTGGGTATTTTAGTATGTGTTTAGTTTTTTAATTGAATGATTAGGGCATGTTTAGGTTAGGATTGTGTTATTTAGTTAGACATTTGTGTTTGAGTGTTTCATGGGTCAGAATATGCTATTGACTTAAATTTTGCATATTTGAGGTGCCTTGTTGTGTTTGTTAGTGTTTCAGATCAAATATCAAAGAACAGAGAGAATTCAGAGGAAGCTTAGAGCAAGGCCAAGGGCGATGATCGTGACAGAAGCATGGAGGGTCTACCACGATCGTGGCTCATAGAAAAAATCAAGTGCCACAATTGTGGCCTATGCAACAGATAGTACGAACAACCTCTCGATCGCAACTTACCGAGGGACATTTGAGACTTTTTAGACCCAGAAAAACCCTAGGGTTTACTTAAAATAGAAAATACTATATAAAGAAAGAGAAAGAACCTTAGGGCAGCTCAAAAACTTTTACCACTTTAGGAAAACTCCAAGATGAAAGAAGAAGAAGAGAGAGAAGAGGAAGAAAAGGAGAGAGGAGTGGGCTTTTGCTACTACTGCTTTCCTAAGCCATCCTGATTCTGTCCAAGTGACATTTCCCTTTCTTTTTTGTCATTTTTCTTCTTTGAATGTTTATGATGGATATAATGATGTTAATGGATTTGGGATTGATGATGATGTTCTAACTTTTCTTTAGGAGTTTAAACTTGATTTAATGTTAATCTAGTTGTTTTGTGTTAATTCATTTAGGTGTTGTGCTTATTTGATATAACTTTATGCTTCGGTAATAAATCAAGAGTGTGAATGGAATTCAAAATGATTAGGTTGGTTAATGAGAGTTAATCAGTCTAATAAATCACGAAAACAATCAAATCGATAATTATACAGAGAGAGATCATATGAGAGGACCCTATTGTTTAGTAAATACTTAAAATATGAATAGGTTGTGGGTTGATTGCTAATCGAGAGATTACTTTTTTGGTAATGCAATTTAATTAGGGTTTATCAATTAGGGCTTACTAATTATAACTCGAGGGAGAATAATCCACCCTTCGATAAGTTAGAACTAACACCACATTAACACAAAAGTGATTAGGTTACCACTGATGATAGAATAAATACCTTTCTTATAATTTTCGTAATTTTCTTATGTCATTTCCTATTGTGAATTTGATGGTTCGTAATTTTAGATTCGTTTGTGCTAATTTTACAAATTAATTTTCTATCAATCATTTTCACGTATTTACTTTTCTGTTCATTTTAAATTTCATTTCCATAATTCTTTAGGCTTTAGATAACTTAGAATTAGATTAGTTCGACAACTCCTCAAGAGATCGACCTCATATACTACACCCACGACCTGTTTGCTTGTAGTATATTGAGTGCTTTAAATAGATTAAAACTTGCCTCAACATATATTAAGTTATTTATGTTTTGATGAATTAGTTTTTTTTTGTCCTATAAATAATAAATCGTCTTGAATTCCTTCCCTTCTATAGGGTTGTAGTCTCTGGAAGATTTTTCTATGGGTTTTATTTCTCTGGGATTCTTTTACAAGAATCTAGCAAGGTGTCTATCCAATCTCCCTCTCCAAAGACTTAATTTGCATGTATGATGTATCAAACTCAGAACTTTCACTTGTTTTCTAAAGCTCAAGGATAAAGAAGGCCTTCCTACTATAGACTCTAGATTCTCAAATTTTTTTCCTCTATTTTTAAGTAGAATGTGAAGCAAATTTGCTAAAGATATCTTTAATTTTCTATTGTCTTTGAGGTCCAGGTCAATAGACTAAGTTAACCAGTTTGAAAGACCTTATTGGTTGAAAATTTTCGAGCCTTCTAACTTACTTATCTAAGTGTTTATCAAAAACTCCTCATCTATTACACCGACTGAGAGTTTTTTAGTGGGAAGTGACAAAGCTTTAAAGCATGTACTTTTTATTACAACCCTAGGCTTTGAGATATACCACCTTATTTTTAGAGTAGGAAGCTGGGCCTTTCCTTAGGAATTCCTCTTGTAATCCAACTTCTAAACACCCCAATGGAAGTCCCCTTTGAAGCTAGCGCCACTAATGATAAATTCTTAAGTGAAATCTTTAAACATTATCATATTTTGAACTGCAAGATTTCTATAGAAAATGTTGCCAATACAGAAGCCTGCCATCTTTAGTGGCTGAAGAGCTACCAATAAATGGTTCCATGTTCAGATCCTGACATCCTCAAAGGTGCTTCTTCTTACTCTAATCTTTTATAAATCATTGACTTTTGACCTCTATCTGTAAAACCCCGAGCCTTTCCTTTCATTGAATAAATTTTTATTTTTGATGAATATTATTTCTAGATGAATAGTGAATCCGGGTGAACAGTGATCTTTAGGGAACCTAACCCCAAGAAAATGAAAAATATATAGAATAAGTATTAGAGTTTAGTGATACTAAAACAAATCAAAAATAATTTCGATTAGATGAATTTCTAGAGTTTTAAAAGTTTAGGACTAAAATTCCCTTTTTGGAAAATAATGGGTATTAATGATTTTAAACCCATTTGAATTTTCTTAAAACATCCAATTAATAACTATTGAACCTAATTAGGATATTTCATGGTCAATTTGATATTAAGACGACTACAGAATATTTTCAAAACTTAATTAGGTTAGTTAGTGAATTAAATTTATTAAAGGGCAATTTGGTCTTTTTATAAAAAGTTAGTGGATTGATGAGTCATTAAAAGAGGACCAAATAAAGAGTGACATGTGTTTCATTAATGGGGAGTATAAAAAGAAAAAGTTAACACAAAATTGCTTCATTCTTTAACATAATTGTGACAAACCAAAAACAAAAAAGACTCATCATAAACAAGGGTGAATTATGGCCAAGGAGAAGACAAAGAAGAGGGTTGTGACGTTTGATGGGTTTTGAAGGAGATTAGTAAAGGTGCTCATCAATTACCCAAAAGATTGAAGGAAAAGTAGTAAGTTTTTGTAGCTTTAATTTCCAGTTTCGCGGGTTTTTGTGTGGGATGAATATATTTAAGATAAATAATAATTTTTTACTTACTATAGAGTAGATAATGGGATTAGAAGCATTTAAGGGTTGAAATCAAGAGAGTAAACTAAGAAATCAAGAATGAGAGGGTCAGCCATGGCTAGTGATTCTAATGTGATTTATTCCAAAAAATTTATTTTGACATTTGATGATATTTATAGTATGGTTTTGACGCTAATGAAGTAAAGAAATGAAAAAGAATTGATTTGGAATTGAAATGGAAAAGTTTGATGTAAATTATGCTAATTTTAGCCTTAAGGGCATTTTTGGTATAAAAGTATGGTTATGATGTAATGACCGTCTGAATGTGATTATGGATGGTCATTAAGTGTATTTGTGACATTGGAATTATTAAATGAAGTGTTATGTTATTATTTCAAAAAATTCCTATATGAAGTGTACGTGGAAAGTGATGAAGTTGAAATGGTTTATGATGTGTTTGGATGATGATTAACATGGATCTTAGGTGAATTATGTTGAAAAATTGGAAAAAAAGATGAGATGATACATACATACATACATACATACATACATACATACATACATACATACATACCTACATACGTACATATGTACATACGTACATACATGCATACATACATACATACATACATACATACATACATACATACATACATACATACATACATACATACCTACATACATACGTACATACGTACATACCTACATACGTACATACGTACATATATACATACTTACTTACATACATACATATATACATACATACATACATGTGTACTGAGGACTATTTGGCCTTAAGAGGAAATGTAGTTGTTAGTGTGAGTTGTTGAAGTTTGATTATGGTTATGGTAAATTAATTGAGTGAGTTATTATTTTGAAGAAATTGATAAGCTAGAATGGGTAAAAGATGATATTTAATTAATTTTGTTAGACTTTGAAATGGAGAATAGAAGGTTAGCTTATAGACGTAAGCGAAAATATGATTTGCGTATGTGTTACACGATTAAATACTAATCTCGAATTTAGTTAAACCAAACATATAGTTTTAATGCATTATTTTCGATTTTAGAAATAAATACCTAAGCAAAATGCAATTTATGTAAGTAAAGAAGAGCCACAAAACACGTGAGTTTCCTTGGTGATAAGTTTGCATATTTGTGAGTATATTTTAATTGTTTTATATGAATAAATTCTTTACAAAAATAATTGATGACATGTGATTTTAAATTGCTGATTATAAATTTTATGTGAATGATAAATTACAAGTGAATAGTGCAAGTATAAGTGTATATTTTTGCAATATATGAATTGAAGTTTGAAAGTTGAATTTTATACGATTTGAAGTTACATTGAAATTATGTTAATGGTTATTAAAAAGGATACGAGTTTTAGTCTATGGTACACTGATAGGTTTTATACATGTTATTATATCAATGTATAAGGGTTAACCAAGTGTGGGTAACAGTGCATAGCAGTTAACCTAATGTAGGTAAGTGATGTAGAACCAGCTTTGTAACTAGTGGTTAACCAGTTGCGAGTAAGCGATGCAAAACTAGCTCTATAATAACTAGTTTATAGTGATTTACCTACTGCAGGTAAGCGATATAGAACCAACTTTGTAACTAGTAGTTAACCAATCATAGGTAAGCGATGCAGATTCAGATTCAGATTCAGATCTATGACCTTATCCCTAAGGGTACCATATGGAAAAGAAGCTAGTGGTGGGCTATGTCAAGTAAGAAGTTCAAGAAAATAACAATGCTGACACTATTTACTTTTGAAAATAACTTGAGAAATTTGATTTCAGAAATCATATTATGTTTTCTATTAGAATTGTATCACAAGAAATGAAATGAATTTGCTTTAAGGAGGTTTAAATTGTTAAATATGGTTTGCATAGAAAACTTGAAACTCACTTAGCTCTTTTAGCTCACACTCTACTTTTTTTAAAAAAATAAATCATCCCAAGTGCACGCTCACATTAGTAGGGATTCTGCCTCTCAAGTAGTTCACTTCGTCACGTGTTATTGTGTAGGCATTTTTTCCTTGTAAATGCTTTTGAGAATTATTGCATATCAATGAATATGTTTTGGACTGTATTTTGTGTAAAGAAGGCATGCATATAAAGGTTTTTTAATGAAATGCATGAATATGTTTAAGCTTTTTAAAATTTATTGAAGTGATTGTTGAGATTGCTTGTCAGTATACTTGAAGTTTAAAATTTTTAGTAGGGATTTTGATATGAATATATAAGTATTTTAAACTTTTACGGGGATTTTGAGTATTTTGGAAATGTCAAAATGCAATCGTTATGCTACCTAAATTTTTAATAAAATAATTCACAAAAAATACACTATTTATATGTTTTTATTTTGAGTTAAAACTTTTCGATAAAAAGGGCAATAGACTTAACTTCAAGGGAATTTTCAAGTTGGATTAGATATTAATTGGAGAGTCACCGTGGAGTGTCGGCTAGGTTGTCTAGTCATTTTAAGATAAGAGCCTGTCATTATCACTAGTTTTGCTTCTTTAGATTTCAAAATTCTAGATGTTGAAGGTAAAGAAGAAGAAAATTCTACTTCTAAAAAAGAAGAAACAGTGCTTGTAAACACTACCAGGAAATTTGTTAAAGAGAACTCTCAATCTACTTCAAATTTTAAGAAAATCAAAGCACCAGTCCCCCAAAATTATACTAAAAAAGCAACCCACTCTACCACCATGTTGCTTGAAGAAGCTAAAATCATTAAACCTATTACTTAAGAGTTTGTTCTTATAAAAGAGACTTCTTCCACATCCAAGAAGAATGTGGAAGACATCAATGATGATACATTGCTTTTCCCAAATTCTTTTACTTTATTCTCATTGTAAATTCATATCTTCATTTTTCTTTCGCAAATGATCTGATTTTTGAAGTTCTTTAGAACTAAGGACCACTGAACTCTCTTCACTTCTAGAGGTAAAGACCACTAAAAAAACATCTAGAGGTAAAGTAAGAATTCTCTTAATTTTAACAAAAATTATACAGACTTTTGATAAGCCTTTTTGTATCTTGTATATGGGAGATTTTTAAATAGCAATAACATCTTCAGAAGAAGTCTTTCACCTAAGATTCTTAGATGTTTCATCTGATACTCCTTCCAATGTTGTACCATCGATTAACTCTGAGTTAACAAGAGTTCAAGAGTCCCTAAAGTTCACGATATAGCAAGAACTTAGCTATTTTCTAAACATGATTTCCTATATTGGTTATATAACCCAATCATTTGCTATTTTCTAAACATGATTTCCTATATTGTTTATGTAACCCAATCATTTTCTATTGAAGGATTTTTGAACAAAACTAAAAATTTATTTTCTTCATTTGAGAAATCCTTTTATAACCAAGTTGTTTATTTCAAAAGAATATGTGTTTTATTAAAAAATCCATTAAAAAAGAAGAAACTGAAGAGAAAAAAATCTCCTAGCTAGAATTTAAGAGTTAAAGCAATAATTTGACTCTTTAAAGGTTCAAGTTGCTAAGAATGAAAGAGCCATTAAGCTAATTAGATATAAACAAAAGACTATGAACCTATATTCTCCAGCCATTTGTCATAATACTAATTGGGTATCTTTCATAATAAGAACTTCTTTGGCTCCAAGATCTACTAAAAGTTTCAGTTTGATTATTAAACCCTTATATTTAGCCTGATTATTAGTATATAGGATCCATATTAAAAGAAAGAATATTTTTTATTCTAAGTGAGAACAATCTCAATGCCAACTAACTTATCTATACTAAAACTATTAAATTTTATCTCCCCAAGGATTCTTTTGAAAAGCAATCCCTTAATGCTTCAAATCCTCTTAAATTTCTATCATTGAGTGGCTTACCAAGAAGCCAAACTAATAGCCAACAGTGACTTCTGCAACACCAAGTTAAAATCTAAAGAGTCATAAGTCATTTTCCAATGTTCCACGAAATGATTAGTTTATTTAGCGTATATTTCTTCAAATCATTTGTGAAACCACATAAACCTTATTTCGAAGCACATAATGCCTTATTTTTTAACAAGAAAAATATAGGGCTAAATATAATTTGAAGCGAATAATCCCTTTCGTAGCGACATCAACACTGGGGTTTCGTCAGGTATTCCTTAATCTTATCAAATGCCACATATTGCTTTCTTTCAAGTGGAATTCCTTAGATTTTTCAACTTCAAAAGATCTAATAATTCTTTTATTTGACCAACCAAATTAGAAATAAACCTTCTAATATAGTTTACCTGTCCTTAAAACATTTAGAATTATATATTTTTTTAGATGGTTTTGCTTTAAAAATTGACATATGCATATTTAACGATATTCATGCCCCCATATTTGATGTATTATTTATTGATATTTTATAATTTTATTTTATATTTGGTACTAATTTGCTCCAAATGAGGTTGGAGGTTATAATTGCCTTAGGAGCAAACTAAAAAGAGTTCGGATGAAAATGCAACATAAAACAAAGATTGGAACCAAAGAAGGAATGCACAATAATGCATCAGCCTATGTACTTCTCTCAGGTTGTGCAAAACAAATTCTAGGTATTTTGGGTTATACACGGTGTAGTACACAGTTGTGTATCAAACCATGTATCACCTAGAACCCTAAAACTTGCAATAAAAAGAAATGTTTGAGAGGCGACTAAGGGAGAAGATGTGCAGAGACATTCAGAGGCTTTCAAAGGCTACTCAAGTGACGATTTTGATCTAAAGAAGTGGAAAATACGAAGAATTCATCAAAAATTCAAGAAAACACAAGATCAAGCCTCTACCTTATAAAAATATTCAATAAGAGATAAAAGCGAGATTTAGAATTATGAAACCTTTATTTTTCATTCATTTTTCTTTTTGTTACTATTTGATTTCTTCCTCAATTATGTGTAACTAAATTTTTTCTTAATAGTAAAATTCACAAATCGATAAAGCAATCCTGTAAACTTTAACCTAATTAATTCGATTGATAACCTTAGGATTAGTTGATATTAGAATCGAGAGAGCTATTAGCATACCTTAGGAGTTTCCACGGTCCAATAATTCAACAAAAAATTTGCATAATAAAAGATCAACTAGTTAAGGGTCTTTTCGAGGATTCTTAAACTAGACATTAATTTCTGATATTGACAGTTTTCTAAGTTATTCTTTATTTATCTATTCAACTTGCCACCTATTTTATTTTACTTACATAAGCTTTATCTTCTTTAATTAAAAATCAAAAATCCAATTCGTAGACTATATAATAGAATAATGGTAACATGTAACATCCCATTATACCATGATTAGGTTTAGAACCCTAGGATACTATATATGAGAGTTTATTGAGAATTTAAAAGTGCATTTCATGCGTTATATGGCATACACACACATGAGAATAAAGTGATCACTCATGAAAATAATTGTGCATGCATTCATTGACATTTTCCGATTATAAGTGATTCTAATGTGATTAAAATTTGAATTATGGATTAATTGTCTTGAAATTGAATTGGTGTGTATTAGAATTGAATTAGCAATTTTTGGTGGCATTTTGGAAATTTCTGAAAATTGAGGTATTTTGGACTAGGAAAAATGTATAAATAAAAGACAAATAGAAATGTGACAAATAAATTAGTAAATGTGTGACAATTAGACAAATGACTATGTGACAAGTGAAGCAATTAGCTAGTGACACATGGATTAACCAAATAGATGACAAATGTAATACATGAAAAAGGACATGTGTTAAGACTTAAAAGAGGAGATGTGTCAAGACTTAAAAGAGACACTTAAGCTATGTTTTGGGTAAGAAAGTCTCTGTAGCTCCTTTGTTTTGTCTCCACCTAAATTCTCCACCATTAAATCTCTTTTCTTGCTCACCTATCTAACTTGTGCATGTTTATGTTATTGGCTCATCCATCCTCGAAACACTTTGCAAGTCTTCGGCCATTTGAGGTTTCTAATTGTTTCTCTATTCTTGTCCTTGCTCCATCCATTGAAACCCTCATTTCCTCTCCCCATTTCTGGAATCTTTCTAAAGGATTTGAAGCGTAAAGCAAGTAATTCAAGCTTTAAGTTTTGTGGTAGTATACATGACATTTTGATGAGATTTTCAAGTTTATAAATAGATGCATGCACGAGTGGCATATATTTTCATGCTTGTGGATTGATTTATGCGTGAATGGAATGGATGCATTTGTGCATGGTAAAGGAAAAGACAAATTCATGATATGATTTACAAGGTGAAGGATTATGATGATTGGAATTAAATGAAGATTAGGGAAATGCAGAAATTGTAATGTGTAAAAGTATGAATTAGGTTCTGCTTTAGATTGTGAATATTCATGAATTAGTGAATTGTGACTAGAGAATTCTAAACTAGAAAATTTACGTTTTACTAAATCATCAACTTGAGATAGAGAAATGATAGAACTTTGGCAATGAATTGTGTTAAAGTATGTTATATGTAGAGTTTTACTGAACATACATTTGTATTTTGGACATAACTTGATCTACGAATATCCAAATTGGATGGATTCTAATTTAGAGTAAACTAGAAACATATAGCTAAATTTTCATTAAGAAATTGAAATTTAAATCTATCCTTAAGGGTCCTGAAAGTTGGCTTGAAGTTGAGAATTGTGTTCTGTCGAGGTATGGGAATAGTCTGGAGTAATTTGATTATAACTTACACAATACTAAACCAAAGTGCATGCATGTGATGTCATTAGAAACTTATGACATAGAAGAATATATTGCTTAAATACCTCATTTTCTAGGTCATAATGATCATACAAAACTGGCCTAAAAATTTGTTCTGTGAAAAACTGGAAAAAAAACTGTAGGATAAATTGCTTGATGTTATGGTTATATGATTATGATCAACAATTTTGTATGAAGTATTTTATGGAATTTTTGAATTGGAATGGAGTTAAGAATGAAGATAAATTGAAGTAGGAATGATAAGATATGTATAGACATGTTAGATATAACATATAGGAATGGGAAATTTGAAAATCCCATAAAGGTCCACTGGGCAAACTTCACGTCCACTGGGTGGACATTTTCTAGAATTTCAGTGTTCCAACCCTAAGCATGTATGTTTGGAGGGACATACATGTCTTCTGGGTGGATATTCTCGTTAAAGTTTCATAAATGTGCAATTCTCTTCGGGATCTCCATTGAAGTTATAGAACTCGAAGTCCTTTTTGATATCGTACTTGAATGACCTTAATCTGACATCCACAGTGAAAGTTATGCTTATCGTCCCAAATCATGTACATATATGAATTCGTTGATTTGTCAATACTTTCCTATGATGTAATTAGGCTTGAATAAGATCTTGAATGAGCCTAGTGGTTAATGAATGAGATTATTAAAGTAAGAAAAGTGTATTAGGTATTAAAGAATGATTGAAAGATGTTGACTAAAAGATTATGAGACACATATTAAGGAAATGTACCCAGGATTGTCATTGAACATGTATAATACATGACACATACATAAATGTACTTATGACTGATTATTCATATGAAAATGCACATAAGTAATATATAAATATATGTGACTACTTATAGAGGAGCACGTTGAGCGATCGATTTGAGACATTGCCAGGACTTCAAGATAATAAGCTAAAGGGAGCATTTGTGAGTCAACCTATATGATCTTCCTAGGATTGATTGATTCTATTTAACTTCCAATTATTGAACTGTTTGTGATCTATATATGAATTTCAGAATTTAAAGGTCTGAGGAGTTTGATATTCGGGAATGTATTAGAAGTGTTCTATTTTCATCTGAAATTTGAATGATATCTTTTTGTGACTAAACTTTGATTGATTTCTAAATACTCAACAAAATTTGAATGCGAAATTGAGGTCTGATGAATATAAAATCCTATTTGTGCATCATATGTGAATGTTATTCATGGCATATTCTATTATTTGAGGCATTTCATAAAATGCATGTTCAGATAAAGGCATTGTGATCAAAGTAGTTAGTTTGAAAGAGCTTTAAGCTCAGAATTCTGCATGTAGAGTTTTGCTCCATAATTTCTGTATCTGACTAAGAACAATGGGCCAGTGTCTATATCTGTATTTGCATCTGAAAGGCACTTGGTCAAAACAAACAATAATGAATCTAGAGTCTAATATGCGTCTGTATTTATACATTTATGATTATGAAATATATGCTTATGAAATCTTTTCTGAAGTTGTGATGTTAAAGTGATATGCCATGATAATCTAATTAATTGGGTTGAACAAGTTCTAAAAGAATGTATGTGAAGTGTATGACATTCATTATGTCTTATCGTCTGTGAAATTGGTTTATTGTATGATATTTTTGTATTTGCATAGAGTGAGATCATTAATGATGGTTCACTCATTGAGTTCGCAAAATTCAAGAAAAATTGCAACATGACTTTTCAGGTACGAGAAAGGAGACCTAGATTTCTAAGATTCTCTAGAAGCACATTTTGGACTAAGATATGGCTCAAAGGTCTGTTAGTTGGCATTTGAGAAGTTGTAATTGTTTTTAAGTAGTTTACATATGTCATGTAGAACTTGTGTATAAAGGATGTAAATATTGGTTTTAAAGACTACTTTGTAAACTTTTATGAATGAAATGAAGAGTTAAGGTTTTTTAAGTATTGTGTATTCTTTATGATGCCATTTAAGAGATTATGTTTGCTCTAATATACCATTGTCATAGGATATGTACTTGAATATCCCCTGGATGTTCGGGTATATACTCTATGGTAGTGACATGTGACATAACAAATAGTATTTATCATATTCATAGGATTACTATTGTCGAGGACTTTGATATTAGGAAAACCTAAATTCTATTACTCTTGTAATTATTTTTGTTTTTATTTTATTTTATTTTTATTGTATCTTGTTGAATTTTTGGCTTATTCATTTAATTTTGTTTTGAACTTTTCTACTTTAAATTTGAGTTATGACTTATTTTAAGATATTGAGATTTAAAGTCAAAGCCATAACTCAAAATGGATAAATGGAGCAAATATTACTTTTATGGGAGTCAAAATATGTCTTTGCAGTCTATAACGTCTCTATATGTTAGACAGAGGTATCCTTATATGTTTATGAGGCTCAACCAATGCCTACACTGTGGTGAAACATTTTTGGGATTATTTCTTACAATCACAAATGTCGAGCACCAACTTATATGGGAGTAACCAAACATGTATAATCAAACTCTGAGTGCACTATATGAGAATAGTTATGATTCAGAGTGGAGCAACTCTTATGCATGTGGATGGAACGATTAAACTCCAGCTAAAAATTTATAGTACCAAGATCCTCCAGTTAACAAGCTAACTCTAAAAGAAATGATGACCAATTTTATTTAAGAATCAAACATAAGACATCTAGAAACAGAGGCTAGTATACAAAATATGGTAAATCAGATCGACTAGCTAGTACATATAATAGATGTCAAGATGCAAAGGAGTTTGCTTATTGCTGTCAAAACAAATCCTAAAGAATATGGAATTGCAATCACCCTAAGAATTGGAAATGAGCTCATATAAGAAGAAAAAGAAGAAAAAGAAAACATTACAAATAAAATAATAAAATTCCTTATCGAACTTAAAGCTAACTGACGCGAATTCAAAGAAACTAGTTCTTCACCTAAATATCTTGCACATAACACAAAACACTATTTAAGCCTTTTAACATAGTGGAGTGAAGAGAAAACAAAGGTTGGTTTCATAGAAGAAGTGTCATTCCAAAAAATGAGAAGGTATTGTAGAGGATGACAAAGATATGATAGAGGTAACATATGTAAAAGAAGAGAAAGTCTCCATCCAAGAAGAGGAAGTTAAGGAGTGGTAGGAGTTAATTAAAGAAGATGAGTCTAAAACATTTATCTGGGAAGCAAAAGAACAAGAATGGAAAGAGGTGGTTGAGTAAGACCTGGTGGAGGAACCAAATAAGGAAACTACTAATGAGGCATTGGTAGAAACCTTAAGTATAACATCCTGTTCCCATATTAAGGATCAGAGCCCAAGAATACCATACATGAGAACTAGCAATGAGGTAATAGAGAAATACACTTCATGCTCATGCATAATATAGCATGCATACATGTGAATTCGATCATTGCACATATTACAATAATTTGTTCATGCACTCATTTGACATTTTTTAGGTACAAATGATTGATTTAATGTCATTATGATATGGATGGTGATAATTTTGTTCTAAAAATCAATTTAGTGAATTAAATTATTGATTTAGAATTTTTGGAGAAATTTGAGAATTTTCTAGAATTTTTGGATAATTATGGACTAGGAAAAATACCAAGTGGCAGAACAATCGATAAATGGTTGTATAATCATTGAAAAGTGATATTGGGATTTAATGACACATGTCATTTAAAATTGGGAGTAAATTGGATTAAAATTGGGAGACAAATAGACTACCATTTAACCCAAAATTGCACCATAAGAAAGTGACATGTGGCAAGTGACATACGCCAAATGGTCTTTCACTTAATGGAATTCCTGGGAAATAAGTGGTGTGTGTCACTTGATCTTTCACTTGCTAATTGCCTCTCTCTATCTTCGTAAGTCACTCCTACCTCATCCTTCTTCATTTCTTCTTCTTCTTATTCTTCATGTTTTTTCTTTACCAAGTTTTATTAATATTGCATCTTGCTTTCATCCATTATTTACTCCTATTTTCTTTGTCTTCTTCACCTTACTACAAGAAGACCCAACCCATTCCTCCGTGAAAGTTGATGCTCGTGTGATACATGGGAAGGATAGGGTTAGATGATTTTTTCTTGAAGACCTTGAAGCTTAATCAAACAAGTAGCACTTAATCCTTTATGGGTTGTTTAAATATAAGCATATGTGATGATTGTTTGGGATGAAATGAAAATGATAAAGGTGGTGTTACGTTGACAAGGAATTAAGTAGGTTATGTTATATTCTTGTTCATATAATGAGAAATAATTCATAAGTTGATATAGGGATGATTTTGAGATGTATTTAGGGTATAAGTGATGTGTAAAAAGGATCAAATTGTTGATGAAGGTATGGATGCTTTGGTGTTCTTTTTTCATTCATAAAATGAACAATAAATTGTAAATTGTTTTCTAGATTATTTGAATTGGAAATAGAGGTGATCTTGATGAAGAAATGAAAGAGAAATGATAGAACTTTGGAAATGAATTGTGCTGGAGAATGTTATATGCAGTGTTTTACTGAACATGCCTCTATATTGGATGAAATTTAATTTAGAGTAAACTAGAACCATAACAATACATTTTTCATGAAGAAATCGAATTTTAAATCTATCATTAAGAGTCTTGATATTTGTCTTGAAACTGAGAATTGTGTTCAGCTGAGGTATAAGAATAGTTTGTAGTATTTTGACTATAATGTGCATGATATTGAACAAAAATGTATTAATTTTATTTCATTAGAAACTTAAGACATATAAGAACATTTTATTAAAAGAAAGTGTTGCCTAACAACCACATTGTCTAGGTCAAAATGGTCATACAAAATTGAACTAAAAATATGTCAAGAGAAAAACTGGGAAAACTGCAAGAATACTGGGAAATTGTTTCTGTCACGATCATGGTAGGGGATGTCACGATCGTGGGCAGTGATTTTTTTCATAGTAATGTGGTAAGTATTCAATGGTTAAACCAATTAAGGATGAGGTATAATTATGATGTTTTTGGTCTTAATTGGGACTTAAAAGGAACATGAGTGATGTTGGAAAAGTGGTTAAATGTGTGACAAATTTTAATTGATCTTGATGTTATACCTTTAAGGAAAAGGATATTTGAAGGTAATGCATCTAAATATGAAATGGTTAGAGTGTTAAATGAGGACATAACATAATGAATAAATTGGTTGATGCATTATGAATAAGACATAGTAAGGAAGGAGATTAGATTTCATGAATGATGAAATTGAGTTTGAAATGATGAGTCAAATGAGTTGAGGATTAGAGAGAGATTAATACAATAAATAGGTAGTGTTATTAGCATAGAATGAAATTGCATTAACGTGTATGAATTATGGGAAAATTGGTATAAAATTGGAGTTGTGATATGTGTTGAATCCGAATAAATGAAGGAAGAAAAATGCAGGACACAATCGTGGCCCTTACAGTACGATTGTGACTTGATGAAAATAGTTTCTGCCACGATCGTGGCTAGACTTATGGACGTAAAGAGTTGTCCTTTGATTGTTGAATGAACAAGTCAATACTAGGGTACTTCCATATGATGTAATTATGTTTAAATGAGATCTTGAATGACCCTAGTTGATGAGAAATGAGGTGATTAAAGTGAGTAAAATTCTTTAGATATTAATGTTAATTGATTATGAGAAGTCAATAAAGGAAATATACCCAGGATTGTCAATATGAGCATGCATTATATATGCACATATACGTATGTGTATAATTAAATGTTTGTGTGAATGTGAAATTAATAATGTGTGTATAATATGTGTATTGTATATTATTGTTATACAGGATAGAACGTCAGCATCCAATCGTTTCCGGATCACAGAAGCAAACGCTAATCTGGAGTGTACTATGAGTCGACCTAGATGGTCTCCCTTTCATTGTTTGTTCTATTTTCAATTTCTGTATTGAATTACTACTGAATGTGACTATGATTGATACAACTTCAGACATTTAAGGTCTAAGGTTTTGATTCATGAATATGATAATTGAAGTGCTACTTGTACGTGAATTGGATGAAATAAATGTTACTCAACAATTGTGTTGATTGCCAAACTAGGGTCTGACGATAAATGTATTTTGAATGTGAATGTGAATGTGAAATCATATGATTTATTGAGAATATGAAAATGTGAAGCATTCCATTACATGAATGCATGAAAGATAGAAGGAGTTGTGACCGTAGTCGCTAGTATAAATATCTTAAAGCTCATACTGTGATCAAAGCCTCAGGCTCAATTGTGAGTATACCCGGTATCCACTAAAGGATATGGGACATTATTTGATACAGCTCAGTATCCACAAGGGATATGAGCTAGTAAAAAGGCACACATTCACAACAACAACAATAAAAAGTGAAACTAAGTCTCATGAGCATTACATATACATTTTAATGCGTGTTTTTAATTGATTAAAATCTATTGGAATCTTGTAATTGAATGAGAATGTGATATGTGATGCTCCATGCAAAATACAAATATATGAATTATGTGATTACATAAATTTATGTGTTATGTGATTGAGTGAGCCATCGAGAATGGTCCACTCACTGAATTTGCAAAACTCACCCCAATTTGCAACATATTTTTCAGGCTCAAAGAAGACATCCAGTTAGACCAACTGGAGTCTAACAACTGCATTTGAGTAAGAGATAGAGGTCGAGATTAGCTGGCGTCTACGTATATTTTCTGTAAATTTAGTATTAAATATTGTATTCTATAAGCTTCATTTATTATAAGAATGAATTATGTTTGTAATAACAATTTGATCAAATGCATTTTGTTGTTGAAATGGCTCCAAACGATTATTGAAATTCTGACATGTGTTCAATGCTTGATTCAATGAGAGTTTGCAATGTCAATTGTAATTGGCAATGTTTTAAATTAAATGGGCAATTTATGATTGTTGGCTTCCCGAAAAACGCGTATGATGTTTAAAAAAATTGCAATGAGTTCTGTTTGACTGCTCTAGCGCACCGCTTTCACAGGGTGTGTGTCCGAATATCATTAGGATGTACGAATACGTGCTTGGTGGAAGTGGAGTGCTACATTAAGTATAGAGGATTCCCATTTTCTCAAAGAAAAATTGTTCTAGTTAACTAACTATTCAGAGAGTTTTTTGGTTCCTTATTTTATTAGCAATTTGTCATTAAAAGGGCATTAATGCATGTTATGGGATTTATTAATTTGATAAAGTATGTCCTTGTTATTATCTTACAATAGATGGCTTACTCGCAAGCAACTAAACCATTATATGGAGAAATAGGTGGAAGCAAGTCGTTGATTGTAGACCTAGGATGTGGATAAACATGCAAGTTATGTCTAGCTAACAACATTAAAGAAACACTACATGGAAGGCAACCTATGAGTTACATTTTGTTTTATTTTAATATTCATATTATTTGGTTTTAATTTCCACGTTCGATATATTTAAGTTTTGATGTGCTTTAGAATTAGAACATTAAGCAACTTCATAAGATCATGCATGATTTCAGTGTTAGGATATACGTGTTAAATATTTATAAATCTAAAGTGCAAAAATTTTAAGTTTGTTCATATATTGTTGAAGTTGCATACTTTTGCAGAGAGTCGGATGCTCTCTCAACATGTAAGTGTAACTTATACGGGTTGATTCACACTTGTGTACCAAACCATGTAAGTCCGCGAAAAAGGCTAAAATTTTCTGACTTACATAGTCTAATATACGGATGTGTACTCTCCCGATACACGTTAAAATGACCTAGTTTCTTCATTTTTCCTTTTTCCCTCTTCTCTCACTCTCTTCTGCCATCACCCTCCAACACTTTTACCTAATTTTTGAATTTGTCTGCCAAATTAGTACACCCAAGTAAGTTTTCTTGTTGTTTTAACTTATTAATGCATGATTCATTCAGTGTATTGCGTTATTTACAAATTTTTCAATTAATAATTCCAATTTCACGATTTTGGAATTTTTGGAGAATTTGTGTGATTTTATGCTTAATTATAGCTTAATAGTTGAATTTAATCATTACCCAATCGTTTTAATGATTCAAGTCTATTAATTGTATACGAATTAGGTTAAATTTCAACTTTTTGTATTTAATTCAGTTAGTTAGTTATTTCGAACATTAATTAAGACTTGGTTTGTGCTTAATTGCATGTATTTAGTGTTTAATAGTGTTAATTTTGTGTAATTGGTAATTTAAGGTTTTATATTTTATTTTAGGGATAGAATTGAAATTTAACAATTAAGTTAGTTTAATTTGTTAATTTCTAATTTTTAAGTGAGATTAATTAGTTTGTGGATAATCTTCTAATTATATTTATTTATTTATTTATTTCCATTATTTTATTAACTATCTTCGGTAATTAAATTTTTGGTAGCTAGTTTGTTTTTCCAATTAATAAGTTAAAGAGCATAATTGAATTTAAGTGTGGGGAAGAGCATATTTCTCGTAAATTATCTACCTAGTTTTTCATCTTGCAGGCAAGATGACACGATCACGATGTGAAAAGGAAACTCTAAAAAAGAGGTTAAGAGGCGAATCCTCGTTGACAGTCCACCTGTAAGAGAGGCCGCAGATGCTACTATTCAACGTTAGGGCCCAAGAGGAACAATATCAGCTACTGAAGTATAAGAAGTTTAACGCAAATCGATACATTGACTAGGAGGCATTGTAGTAGATTAACTTAGCCCAACTGGTTCGAGAGCTCACGGATGTAGGAGCATAGTCTCAATTCTTTGAAATACGAAACCTTCATTTAGAGAGCTCACGTTAAATTTTCTCTCTGCATTCTCCATAGAGAAGGGATGTTACAATAGGGATCGCCCTAATACGATCCAGTTTTAGATGATGGGAAAGATACATCAAATGAGTTACACTAAGTTCACCATAGGTCTATACAATCGAGAGTGTGTGGGGACACCAGAGTAACTAGCATTATAGACTGATTTTTCTTACAGTTTGTCCCCATGACACTTCTAGAGTAGTATTAAAGACAACTAACATCCAAGCAAGTTAAAAGCGTTGATCTTAAACAATCCAGAACTCAGATATACCTATAGTATTATAAGGAATTACATCTATTGTATTATAAGGCATACTTAAAGCAGCCAAGGAGATAGCTAGGGAGACATCAGGAATATGACACTTATTATCATTAGAGTATGAGAGAGTAGATGCCTATTCACCTGGAACATGCACTTGTCTAATCTATCAGGCATCAGAGTGAAGACAAGAAGGTCAGCATAAGTTATGTTGGACCTTAGGTGAATCAACTAGTATGACATATTGGGTTATTCGATCGGCTACCATAGATGCGGGAGATTATGACCATGGTAGTACTTAATTTGGTAGTTATGCAATACATGCGTATGGTACGTCAATGTCAAGGTCCCATCGGAGACATCTATAAACTTATTAGGGAACTCAACAAGCCAACAGCTGAGGGTGGAGACGAGAAGGAATCGCCATAGCCACAGTCATCGCCATTTAAGACTGGTGAAATTGCATTGAATGACCAGGACCAACTAGCGATAGCTTGATTGAAGAGACAATTGGCAAAGCTTATAGATCAAATGAGTAGGCTCGAGATCTTTGTTGCATAGATAGGAGATTTATTGCTATTGATGGCAGACCATCAGGGAATTACTTTCTAGCCCCTATCATTTGGCGCAAGGTTTTCATCATCAGCTCCTCCACATTTTAAAGAGCATCAACCTGAGGACCTTCCATAATCGAACAAGCCATAGTCACAACATAAAAAAGGAGATGTTTAATTGTTGTGTCTTTTCTTTTCCTTTTTAATTATGTAATTTTCTTATTCCTTTTCTTTTGATTAAACATTAACATTAATGTCATTTTATATTGTTGATTACAAAACCAATTACTTGTCTTGCACTAAAACCTGAAAGTATACGGGTCGTTACTTGTAGTAAAAAGTAGATACCAACCTACAGAGATTGTGCTTAGGCACCACTTAATCCAGGTTGTGCTTTGCTTAAAACTCAAGTTTGAATATTAAACTAAAAAGTAAACTAAATTAAACAAACTAGCATAAATAGAATAATGTAATAATGGAAATCTGTAAAGAGAATTAATCAAGTTATGGGAGGATTTTACTTATCATTAATGCTAATCTAGCCTTTTATGTTTTTATGAGATGTTGGTTCTAGACGATCATAGGGTTGATTATTATCCCTCAATTTATAATCATTCCCTAAATTGTAAACCCTAATCAAATTATGGACTTGCAATCTCTCAATTCACAAATTACCTACAATTTTGATTAGTTCTAAAGCTCTATAATAAACAATCAGGTCTCGCACGAGATCTCTCTCCATGAAATTACCGACTAGATTTATTAAGTGGTCAATTAAATTACCCAACTCTTGATAATCCAATCTAATCATTTTTATCTAGTTCACCCTCTTAGTTTCTTACCGAAACATGCAAAAATACTAATCAATCATAACACCCAAATCAAGTAAACATTATTCAACTAGGTTAACATTAAAAATAAGCAAAATCCTAAACAAAAAGTTAAAACATCATTAATAACTCAAAATCTATAACCGTACAACCCATCTCAATCTTACACACTAAATGAATAAAAAGGTAAATAGGGAGAAAATAAAACTTAGGTTGGTTATTAGGGAAAGCAGCGACGTCAGGAGATCACTTATTTTAAGAACTTTCGACACCGGAACCCTCATTTTCTTCTTCTTATTCTTCTTTTCTCTCTCTCACTTTTAGGTTTCCAAATGTTAGCTAAATTTTGACTCCCTTTTAGGGTTATATCATAATCCTTTTATAGTATTTAACAATTAAGGTAACCCTAGTATCTTTCTGAGTCTGAAATGTCCCTCGAAAACTTGAATCTAAAAGTGACTTCGCGTCTGTCTGCACTTAGGCCATGATCGTGGCCCATAGTGTATGATTACGGCTTGGTTATCTACTCTCTATCATGATCATGGAACATCCCCCATGATTATGGCCCTATACTTAAGCTTTTGTTATGATTGTGGCCTTATATTGGTGCTTCTGTCACGATCGTGGGGTGTTATGGTTTGAGTCTCCTCCAAAACTCTTCTAATGCCATAAAACAATAACAAATTCATCACGACACCTCGTATATATAAAATTAAAGCTGAAAAACATGTTCTCACCCAAAGAACAGTTAAAACACAAATGTTTATGAACTAATACAATTCTTAGGCTAAACACACACTAAACAATCAACATAACTAATAAACACATATCAAATTACCTGTAAAAATACAATGTAATTTACGCCTATCAATATCCCCACACTTAAACTTTTGCTTCTCCTCAAGCAAAGATCAAATACAACCAATAAGATTCTATCACTTCATTTTCACAAAGATTAAAGCATGCAATTGGCCAACTCAAGTGTCAAGCTACTACACACATCATGGCTAATTTCCATTGGTGCACATAAGCTAACTCAACCCATAAAATCATCACTCAAAGATAAGTATAAATTCAAAATGACCTTCCTTACAGATTTCACTCATTTCTCTCAAGTATTTGATGGTTATTGTTTCGCTCAAACTTCCTATAAGAAATCACACTATAATAGGCTTGCTAATACACCAATTCTTCTCCACAATGATTACATGCTAGGATAGATCAAAAGGACTTTGTTTTGGGTTGTAATGCAGCTAGGGTTAAGGTGGTTTAAACAAGTTTTAGGGGTTTATCATAAGCATTTATAAACTACTAAGCGTATAAAGGGATGACATAGATAAACTTCTAAGATATCCAAATAGATAAGACTACTTCGCACTTATTGAAGCTACTAAATGTTATTCTTTTTTCTTTTCTTTTCTTTTCTTTTCTTTTTTTCTTTTCTTTTTATTTTGTTCTCTCTTTTTCTTACACATCATAATAAAGAAACAATGAATAGAAAACAACAATTATATGTAATGTTCTTTTCACTTATAATTCTGCACTAAAGTATCAATTAGCACTCTATTAACTTGTGATTGGGTAAGCTAATGGGGTTTGTGGGTTTTTAAATTGGGTGATTTCAAGAAACCAAAGGTTAAAAGCTCAATGGGGCTAGCAAGGGTTAATAAAAGGGTAGGTCATTTAAGCCAAAGGTTAAAACAAGAAGGCCTTAATCATTTCTATCTAACATGTATCAAGTAAATTTAAATCGATTCAAAGTAAGTTTTGAAGGTAATTACCTAAGGAAGCATCATTCAAACAAAGCAATGAAACAACTATAGAATGGAGCTCAATTCCTCATATAGGCTCAAAAGAAAATACACTATGATTCCATACATTACCTCATTGTTTAAGTGTCAAGTTTTGAGTAAGCTTATGTGGCCAACTACTTTCATCACTCCACATGGTTCACTCTCCACTCAAGTAGCCTAATTTGAGTTCACGCATGCATTCAATTTCATTCTAACTAGCATTATAGAATCTCATGGAAACACATTCATCACAAAGATTCAAATACAAGGGAAATGACACACCTATTACTAACATCCTAACATGCATCCTAAATGACATGCAAAAATGCCAACATAAATGCAAAAACTACCTCCCCACACTTTAACAATACATTGCCCTCAATGTGTAAGAGATAACATCCAAAACCAATAAACAACACCATGAAAAACAAAACACAAAACATAAAAAGAATAATAGAAGAGATTAAGGGCAAGATAGGCTTATGGTGGTGGTGCTGATAGAAGTGGCGCATGTTTTCCTCTCATCCTTTGGTCCTCCAACAAGCTATGATGCACAATAGATCTTCAACTAAACAATAGGAAAATTGAGGGAAAAACAAGTTAGACCTAATTAAATATTATTGAATTAAAAATAAAACCAAACCAACACAAAGAAAAACATGCTAAGTTAAGGTCATTAGCTTGACCATTCCATATGAAGTCATAATAGAGTAAGTGAAAGTCAAGAGAGTACTTCCCTTTCTTGTGAGAATGGCTCTCCAAAGTAAAGCTTGCATCTGTGTCCATTAACCTTAAAAGTTTCACCCTTTTCATTTTCTAACTCCAATGCTCTATAGGTAAACATTTGACTAACCTTGAATGTGCCACTCCATCTTGACTTGAACTTTCCGAGAAACAATTGAAGTCGTGAATTCAATAAGAGCACTAAGTCCCCACTTTTCAATTCCTTCTTCTTAATATGGTCATCATGCCACTTCTTAGCCCTTTCTTTATACAACTTCACATTTTCATATGCATTATATCTTAATTCTTCCAATTCATCAAGTTTTATCAATCTCTTTTCTCCCGCCAGCTTCCAGTCCATATTCAATTTTCTAACTGCCTAATATACTTTATGCTCCAACTACAATGGTAAATGGCAAGCCTTTCCATACACAAGTTGATAGGGTGTTATGCCTATGGGAGTTTTGAAAGGTGTCATGTAAGCCTACAACGTATCATCTAACTTCAAAGCCCAATCTTTCCTTGAAGTGCTCACTACCTTCTCTAGAATCTTATTCAACTCTCTATTTACCACCTCTACTTTGCCATTCATTTGCGAGTGGTAAGGGGTTGCCACTCTATGATGAACATTATATCAAAAGAGCCTCAAAGGGTTTGTCGTAAAAGTAGCTCCCTCCATCATTTATGATAGCTCTAGGCACCCCAAATCTAGTAAAGATCTCCTTTATAAACCATTGCACCACCTTGCCATCATTTGTTAGAGTGCTTATTTCTTTGACCCACCTACACACATAATCAACTCCAACCAATATAAAAGATTTACCTAGGGAAGATGGGAATGGTCCTATGAAATCCAAGCTCTACACATCAAATATCTCCACCTCTATGATGTTTGAAAGTGGCATCTCATCTCTCTTTGAAATATTGCCCACTCTTTTAGCACCTATCACAACATAATACAAAATCTCAGGAATCTTTGAACAAGTTCAGCTAGTAGAATTCACACTCTAAAATGTGAGTAGCTATCTTGTTCACTCCATAGTGTCTGGCATAAAATAACTATGACACTCAACCAAAAATTCAAGCATTTCATCTTCAGGGACACACCTACAAATCAAATTACCAGTACAAATTTTACATAGCACAAACAAAAAAAAGGAGCAATACCAAACCTCTTATTATATTCATCCCATAAATAGCGAGAACACTGAAATAAGAAACGCTTCCTTTGTTGATGCGAGAGATTAGGGGGAAGAATACCACCTGAGAGATAATTGGCAATATTTACAAACCAAAGAAGAAAAGGATTTTCTACCATCATTAAAGCCTCGTCAAGAAAATGCTCTTCAATATCCTCTTCTTCGTCATTTTGTTCCCCTTCAAGTCTTGATAGGTGATCCGTCACAACATTTTTTGCTCCTTTCTTATCCTTAATCTCACTATTGAATTCTTAAAGCAGAAGCACCCATCGAATGACCCTAGCCTTCGCATCCTTCTTTGCAAAGAGATAACACAATATTCCATCGTCTATAAAAACAATAAATTATAAGCCCAAAATGTAAGAACAAAAATTTTCACAAGCAAATACCACTGCAAACAACTCTGTCTCAGTGGTGGTGCAGTTTAATTGTGCTCCTATCAAGGTCTTGCTGGCGTAGTAAATTGCATGTAACTTGTTCTTCTTCCACTGTTCTAGTACACAATCAATAGCATGGTCACTTGCGTCACACATGATCTCAAAGGGAAGTGACCAATCTGGTGACACCAAAATAGTTGTTGTTGTAAGTGTCATCTTTAACCTATTAAAAGCATCTAAACAATCATCATTAAACACAAAAGTCACATCTTTAACTAACAAGTTAATTAATGGTCTAGCAATAAGAGAAAAGCCCTCAAGGAATCGTCTGTAGAACCCTGCATGACTAAGGAATGCTTTGATGCCCTTACTGTTGTAAGATGTGGGAGTTTTTCAATCACTTCAGTCTTAGCTCAATCCACCTCATTCCCCGTACATGAGATCTTATGACCCAAAACTATTCCCTCTTAAACCATGAAATGACACTTCTCTCAATTCAAAACTAAATGAGACTCCTCGCATCTTTATAATACTCTATCCAAATTAAATAAGCAATGATTAGAAGAGTCTCCAAAAATAGAGAAGTCATCCATAAATACCTCTATAAAGTCCTCATTCATATCTGCAAACATGGTCATCATACGCCTTTAGAATATGGCTGGTGCATCGCATAGGCAAAAAGGCATCCTCCTGTAAGCAAAAGTCCCATAAGGACAAGTGAAAGTGATTTTCTTTTAGTCTTATAGGTATACGAACACCTGATTGTATCCTTAATATCCATCATGAAAGCAATAAAAAGCATGGCCAGCCACCCTCTCAATCATTTAGTTTATAAAAGGTAATGGAAAATGGTCTTTCTTGGTGGCCAAATTAAACTTCCTATAGTCAATGCACACTCTCCAACCTATAATGGTCCTAGTGGAAATCTGTTCACCTTTTTCATTCTCCATCACTGTCATACCTCCCTTCTTAGGCAAACATTGCACCGGACTCACCCACTCACTATCTGAAATTGGATATATATTACCTACATCTAAAAGATTCACCACTTCTTTCTTCACAACATCTTGCATGTTTGGATTTAACCTTCTTTGCCACTCCCTCACTGTCTTACATCCTTCTTCAAGGTTAATCCTATGCATAACCACATTGGGGCTAATCCCCCTAGTATGAAAAATTTGCCACCCTATGGCCCTCATCCTCATCTTATGGTCTGTACCACTTTCTCTTCTTGCTCAACGTTTAATTGGTTGGACATAGGGATGTCAACGGGCCAGCAATGGCCCAGCCCGACCCGTCAAAAAATTGCCTAAGGCCATTTTGGCCCCCGGCCCGCACGGGCCACAGAAGGCCGGCCCGTGGGCCGTTTTCGACCCATCGATGGGCGGTCCGTGGAGAGGCCCATGGCACGACCCGCCTAGCCAACCCGAGCCACAGGCTACTCGCGAGCCGTTTTTGGCCCGGATTTTTAATAAATTTTTAAAAATAAATTTAAAAACTGTTGTTTTATTTTTTAAAATTAATAAATTATAAACTTTTTTATTTTTCATATTTACAATATATGTATATTATGCATAAATGTATTTATTCTTTTTAAAACTTTTTATTTTATTTTTCATATTTACATAATATATACATTATGCATATATATATTTATATTAATCTT
>JAOSBN010124437.1:0-31810 GCA_027563595.1 Erythroxylum suave | reverse complement strand
CTATCATCGTTCAAAATAAATTTTTACGGGAGTGAATCACTAAGTTTCAAATGGTAAACCTTAAAGAACTCTTTAAGTCCAAGGTTTCAATCGATGAACTCCATTTATTAAAACCTTATTGAATTCTCTTAGTGTGTGCAATGGGTAAGCTAATGCAGTAAGTCATTTAAGGTCTAGAATCATCTCCATATTAAACACAACTAGGCAGATAAAAGAGAATTAACCAAATCACAAATAAAGATATATGAGACTTCATATATTCAAGCTCCAAGTTCTACATCAAGAAATCCCAATATCACATTAAATATCCAATACTTGATTAAACTCTAATCAAGAATATTCAATTACAAATTACAAATTACAAATACTAAACCTAGGAGTTCATAATAATGTAGCTGAACATGGAATGAACTACTCCCCTTTGAAGCCCATTGAACTCTAGCCGTTGCTACATTTTCAAGAGGAAAGAGGTTCTTGACCAAGCATTACTCCAGGAGAAATCAAAACCGGGAAACCACTAGAAGCATCCATGGTAGTAGCTGTGGATGGAGGAGTTGAGGGTGAAGTGGAGAGGAGTGGATGATGGTAGTGTCCGAAGGTTTTTGAGAGAGTGAGAGAGTGTTTTTTTTTTATACTATGCTGGCTCTCTTTAATATAAAATGGTAGGTTTTTATAGAAAATGGGTTATGGATTGGGTTGCACAGTGGGTAATTTTCCAAAAATGATTCCTGTATTTGAAGGTTGGCCATGATGAACTTTCCCAACAATTTTACTGCATTGTTGGCCCCTTTCGTCGTGGTGACAGAATAAATCTTCACCGCGGCTAACTTTTCCCAAAAGTTTTGCTTGGAACTCTTCATTCTTCACCGTGACAACACATACTTTTTGCCGCAGTGAACTTTTTGTTGCACCTATTCACTTGTTGACTTAAATTAAATTCTTTCCTTGACTCTACATCTTCTTCTTGAGTCTCTTCTCCTTGAGTTTCCTATATTGAACAAATGGTAGTTTGCAGTATTAATTGTTCTCAGAAAATTAATTAGTGCAATTAATACTAATTTCTGACAAATTTTATTCTCAAACTACATAAAATAAAGGTAGACACTCAAGAGTCAAATTAAGCATAAAATTTAGAAATAGGAGCCAAGAAGTATAGTAAAGATCATGAAAAGGTCACCAATTTATATAATCAACTTGGGCCCAATCAGTTAGCCTGTAATATTATCAATTTATTTCATTCCCCAATGTCTTAAGTTTCTAACGGCATAAATTTCGTACAATTTAGTTAATTATAATGGGTGTTATATCCCAAAAACTACAGGATGTTTGAAAATAAGGATAATAGCTAGAACTCAACTTCAAAACATAATTTAAAACTCTTAGAGGTAGAATCATATTTCGATTCCTTCATAAAATTTTTAGAACCATGTCTCTAGTTTAATATACAATTAAAATTATCCAATTTCAAGGTCTACAAACCAATACATGGCTAAATTACAGAAGTATATTCAGTAGTACCTATCCATTCAACGAGTTATACATCCTAATTCAACTAACTTTAGTCTTATCATTCAAGAGCAACACAAAAACACATCTATTTTACCTAAAAACATCCCATTTACTTTATAAATTCTCTCACATCACACTCATAATCCAAGCAAAAATATCAAAAATTTCCATACATATTTCATGTTTAAGTATGAATAACCATGCCAAAGTGAACAAATTATCCATTTACCTTATTTTTTAAATTAAGAACCACTATATCTCTTACTATTCTTAGATGTAATTAATTCAATATGTTCAGTTGTTAATACACTCTAGACATGCTATAATACTTCCAAGGTATATGTTGGGCATTACAGTTTGTTGCCACATTTAACCTTTAACACGACTATTACTTATCCCATTCAAGTTCTAGCAATGGGTTTTCATTAAAAACTATTCAATAAAACATAACAAGCACTCTTACATAATGCCCAATCAGCAATATCAATATAACATAAATAATTTGAAAAGAGGGAAAGAAAATGATAGGCAATGATATAATGCTTAATATGCTCCTCGGCATTGATTGCACCTCTGAACCGACGTCGGGAAGCTTAGCCCTTCATCTTCTCCATCAACCTTGTTCGCTCAAGTTTGCATGCTCTAAGTTTTACTATTTATAACCTTGATAATTACCACAAGCGCATAGGTCATTCACGTAATACCTAACGTATCGATCCCACAAGGAAGGGAACCAATCCTAAAATCTCAGGCAACTAAGTTCACAATACCTAATTAATTAAATAAGTAGAATTTAAATTGATCAAGAATCAAACATGAGAAATTAAAGCACCTAAATAACAATTCACAACTAACCCGAAATTAACCAAGAAATTGCTAAGAGAGAGAAAGGGGATTTAATTCGAAATGTAACAAAACCTAACCAATTATTTAACTACCAAATTGACAGGCCTAAATGGGCCTAGGGTAAATTACTCTCTCTCGAGCTATAATTCTTAACCCTAATTCATAATCCCTAGTTCAAATTATGGAAATTACGATCTCTCAATCTGTAATTGGCCCAAAACCTAAATTAGTTCTAAATTGTCTATTAACTTATCAAGAATCTATGCTCGATCTCTCGTTACACTACTCTACCGGTTTGACCCAATTCTATACCTATCATTTTACGTAACTCTCGTTAGCCTAAATCGATGATTCTTATCCAACTCACCCTCTCAGTTTATTACTAGATTATTATGCACAGAATTGAAATCACAATTAAGCAGTAAAAAACATAATCAATCGAATTTCATTAATCTCAAAAATTAACATCCAAGGTGACTATAAACACGACTCAACATTCACTCAATCAATCTCAACACTTATTACAATTCTATACAATAATAAAATTGAAATACATGGAGATACTCTCGGGAATGGAATCTCGACAGTGGCGACAACTTGAAGTCACCTACTTTGGGAAGTACTTCGCGTCTAACTCGTCTCCATGTCTTCCTCGATCTCTTGATCTCTCTCTAGGTTCTCCCTTGGGATGATAGAATCTCACTCTTTACATAACTTTTTTTGGCTCTCTCCTCTCTCTCGACGGTTGCTAGGGATTGTTCTATTTATTCTCTGGCATTTCTAGGTCAAACTCGGGGTCAAAATAGTTCAAAAAATAACCCAAAAACTGAGTTTGCACATTAGCCTAACTCAAAGCATGGTCGTGGCCCTTCATGTCATGGTCGTGGCTGGCACCTTACCCTTTTTGTCACAAGCGTGGCATGGAGCGCACAATTGTGGCCTAGCTTAATGCTCTCTGTCACGACCGTGGCCAAATGTGCACGATCGTGGCCTGGCTGCTTTGCTCTCTTCCTTCTCTGTCACGGTCGTTTCCCATGTTCATGATCATGGCCTATGTGCACGATCATGGCCTATATCCTTTAGCCCAAAACTCTTTAAATCTTCACCGTTCTTCCCTGTTTGCCCTGCAACACTAGCACACACATCAAGGTACCTCAAAAATATACAATTTAAGCTCAATAACTCCAATTAACCCATAAAAACACTTAATTACGCAAAATAACCTAATTAAACCCTAAATGCATACTCAACACTCACTTTAACACTAAATGCATAACAAATCAAACCCTAAAACATCATGCAAAACACAACTATCAAACCTCCAAGAATCAACTGTGAATGCCCCTATTGGTGTTGAAAATCGATAGAAAATGATGAAGAATGTCGGTTTTTTGCTTCAGCCCCTAGAGTTTCTCTTTCGGCCATCACAACATTACCTTTTATAGTTAAAAACTAGCTTTAAGTGGGTAGGTGGCCTACAACTCACACCTGTTTGTGACCTTTTACTGGTGTGATAGGTGTCTCATGGCATAAGAAGAGGTCTCACGCCCATGCACACTGTAGTATGGCCATAAGATGCTTCATTGTTTTCTCTTCTCTTTAACACTCTATTTTGTCTCTTTTTCCTTTAATCCTCTTCTTCTTCTTACTCCATGAATCAATATTGTGTGGAAATCGAGAAGATGGCTCAATGAATATTCTTTTGGGTGCCTTTAACTCCTCCACTTCTGAAATCTACCTAAAATCAAATAAGAGCTAAAGTAAGCATCCTAAATATTTGAAGGCATTAATCATTAAGTTTAGTAAATTAAATGAATCAACATTTAAGCACATATCAATATAAGATTATTGTGAAGAACTAGGGGCCTTTTGATGCATGTCGATTGCACTAGAAAATCAAACTTATCTATGCATACTAAAATTTATAATAGCGGTGACTAGGGATCATATCAATAGAGTGTGTGTAGCTTTTGCAATGAAAAGAATCGATGTTTAGGATATGGAAGGGTTTAGTTAGAATCGAAAGACAAAATAAAGTAAAATTAAACTAATAAAAGTAATTTAAATTAAAAATATTAAAGTGAGAAAATTGATGAACGAGTTTAGAATCCAATTATTGGTTCAATCTCAGCCCACACACAAATAAGCATACTTCATCGTCTTGTTATTCTCATACATCTTTTAAAAACTAATAATCATAGGTTAAAAATAAACTCAATTAACCCCAGTTTTTCCTTAGGTCGTGTTTAATCAAAGCAAGCTCTTTGACTGGACATAGTTATCAATTAACCTAAAATAAGCTCTCTATATTTAATGGGAAACCCGTATTACAAACTAGGAAAACAAATTAATCTAGTGAACAATCGAACAAGCTTGTACAATTTAACCTATATAATGTTATCCTTAATGATTCATCGCCATTAGTTTACCACAAATGAAATGAAAATAAAACTATTATGTAGTGTATTCCATATTTTGGTAATGGATTCATAGATAAACAATCTATTGAGAATGAAAATATACGTCAGTCATACATGAACACCTAAAACATTAAGCTAAAAATAATATAAATATTTTCTAGAGAAAGAGAGAATCAACAATACACAATGGAAAGATGCCCAAATGTGTTCTTTAGCTTCAATTTCCCCTATAAACCGAAACAAGGAAGATTTGCCCTCCATAGATCCTAAAGAATTAAGAGTTTTGCCACTTTTCGCATTCCAAAAATGATTTACGCTATGTTTGCCCACTCAAATGTCTATTTATAGCAAACATTAGGTTATGCTTCCAACCGTGCATCAGAAAAAACACCCATTTCGTGATTACAAATGGCTATGTAAGTGGCTACATAGCCTTATATCTCATAAGCCATGCTAAATTCTTCATTTTCTTGTCCAATTTTCACCCTAATTCATATCCTTCTTGTTCCACAAAGACAAGTAAGTTTTAAAATTAAGAGGATGTCTCAAAGAATGTGCTTTTAACTCATTTCAACTCATGTGCTTCCGACTTGTACTTAAGACCAAATAAGAACCAAAATGAGTATCTTAAGCATTTCATAGCATTAATCATTAAATGTTATGGAATAAATGTATATCAATTAAGCACACATCAAGGTCCCCACACTTAGATTTTGACCTTCATCATGAAAAACAACAAAATAAAAATGACAATCTAAAACACTTACTCATTTTCCATATTTCATAAGAAAAGATAGTCATGAGATAAAAGGAATAACCTTCAAAACCATAGCAAGAACTAAACATTAAATGCCTCTACTCATGATCAATCAACAATCATTCCCTTTAGATACTGAATAATCTAGGGGTAAACTTTGACAAAATGTGTTTAAATAAGATAGATCTATAGGTACAGTCAGACACCATTTATGATCAAGATATTCTATGACTTTGTATATCATTTCATTTCTCCATCACTAGGATTCACATACATAATCATAAATCAAAGGACTTTTTAAAGGTTGTAATATGGGTAGAGGTTAAGGTGAGATGTATTCAGGTAATGTAACATAAAAGTCATCAAAGCTAGCGAAGCAAGAAAAGCACTCAATGTAATATCAAGTGCAAAAACTATCATTCACCCAAAACTAGGTATTATTAGCTATCATGAATGCAAAAACTATGTTTCATAGCTCAGGATCACCTTCATACTATAAACCATATGAAACATAAATCACTCAAAAAATTGATGATGAATAATACATTGAAATTATAAGGAGTGATCCTTTAAAACAACCTCTCCCTTATTCACATATTAATCAAATCACCCTTTTCATACAACTTTAAGAAGAAATACTAATCATGAATAACTTTGCAATACAAATGCATTTCCCCCTCGATAATTTTATTTAAAAATATTTTCTTTCTTTTCTTTTTACTTTTTTTTTTAAATTGAAAGAAGCTACATCAATATTGGGTTCTTTGATAAGAGATAAAATGATGTTGCAACAATTATAATCATCCTGCATATATGCACACCCCCACACTTATACTCTTAGGCATCCATAAGCATCAATGAACATAAATGCTTCACTAACAAGGTTTGGGTAGGACATTTGTTTAGGTTAAAAGCATGTAAGGTGGTTATCAAAACAAGAAAGGCTAATAAAGCTCAAAAGGGCTTAACAAAAGGAAAATTCATATCAATAGGTGGCTATTTGGCTAATGTAGCTTATGACACATATAATGCCTATATCATTTGCATATTAATGCATGTGTTAAAAATGCGGTCTCGAATAGAAAATCAAAGCCAAAGTTAGGATGTACATTTTATAAAGGTCACAGATGAACAAAAGACGGTGAGACTAATAAGGATGTGTCAATTTATAAAGGCTCAAAATCTCACTAGCTTATGTCTACCCACTAGTCACTACTGTTCTAAAGATAATGCATATTGACCAATCATATGAGTAAAAGTACATGCTTAAGTTGCTATGAATGTTTTGATTTAATTATACTATCTAATTATGAGTATATAGTCTTAGAAGCAATAGAAAAGGGAAAATGTTTGTTTTCTTTTATTTTAATATAAAAACACATAAGAAAAAAAAATTAAACACGCATGATAAATAAACTCAAAACATGCATGATAAGTCAAATCCCTACCCCCACACTTAAAACTTACATTGTTGCTAATGTAACCTTAAATATGAGAAATAGAGCATTTAATAACACAAAAAAAGTGAAAACGTAAATTGAAAGAAACATACTTCCCTTGGATTATCTTTTAAGTAGTGCTTTTGTTTATTTTCGTTAGCTCTGCTCTATGGTTCCTCATCATATTATAATATTTTGATCTTTAGGGATTATAACTTTGACATTTTCCACTGGACCTTCTTTAAGATAAGGCTTGAGTTGATGACCACTTACTTGTATTGTCTTCCCTATTTTTAATCTCTACTGCACCATAGGGAAAGACATTAGTAATCATAAAAGGATCTATCTAATAAGGAAGACATTTATGCAAACATAGTTTATATCCAGCATAGTAAAGAAAAAAATTTTGACCATTTTTTCAATGTGACATTAAAAGATTCAGTCCTCTATTTCATTGAAACTGCTTCTTGATTATTGGTATAATTTCAATTACAATGTACCTACATTGAAGGATCAATCACATTAATTAAAAAAATAGAATTATCATTATAGGAGTGCTCATTAACATCCCCATCAAATTCCATCGTGAGGTACCCTTATGAACATCTATCTCAGTTTAGGTCATGTTACGAAATGGTCTCACTAGTAAGATAGGTATTGTACTATAGGAAGTTTCATCATTTATATCAATAACACAAAAATCAGCAGGAAATAACAAGACTACTACTATAGTAGTGGTGAGTTTAGGACGATCCCATAGAGAATGTGTGTAAAGTTTTTGAAATGAAATTAATCGATGTTTAGGTTTAGGGGGTTTGATTTTTCAAACAAGAAAATAAAATGAAACTAAACTAATAAAAATAAATTTAAAAAACATGTGAAAAATGATAAAAATGGGAAATTTGGTAGGGACCCGATTCTTTGGTTCAATCTCGATCTGCACCCTAATTAAACATATTTCATTGATTTATTATTCTTTAACCTCTCCTAGCAACTATTAATTGTGAGTTAATAATTAAAATGAGTTTTCCCTTATGTAGTGTTTAATCAAGATATGATCATAGTTACACCTAACCATCGGATAACCAAGGACACGATCTCTTGATTCAATTAGGTAGTAGCATTACAAATAAGGAAAATTGATTAATCAAGGCAACAACCACATACAATGCCTCATTTAACCTATATCGGCATTCTAGCAATAGGTTTGCAAACAAATGATTTTACAAATGCATTAAAATCATCCAATGAATTCATACACAAATAACTGAATGATAAGTATAAAACATTACATCTTTTATCCTCCTAAACTTAGTCTATCTAATTATTTTTATTACACATTTGGGCATGATTATTCATATTTTATTAGTTAAAACCCAAAATGATTTATCCTTAATTTTATTGTAAAATTGACCTTAAGTTGAACTATTTTTTTAGCTTAATGGACTTATGTAATCGTGTTAATTACATGGAGATGATTAAAACTCCAACAGTCCATGCAGTAATATAAGGAGGAAGCTAGGAACAAAACACAGCACAGAACTAAGGAACTTGGAGAAACGACGTAGCAGATGGGAGACATCTCACATCTATGCTTTATGCAAACTTTGTGCGTTCATGCAGACAACGTCTGTGAAACGTAGACGCTTTCTGTAGAAGTAGCTAAGGGTTTTTATGCATGAATAGTAAGGTGGAAACTAAGTTTATTTTTCATATTAACATAACAGTAGTGTGAAATAGAGAGTAGAGAGAATAGAGCTTGCAACAGAGAGCTTAGAGGCACAGTACGGTGGGGTTATTCAGTGTGGGTTGAAGCAATTTCTTGGACAGATCCATGAAGGGCTAGACCTCTCAATGCTGATTCGGAGGTGACATCGATGCCAACAACCTAGGATAAATGTATTTTTTTGTTTTTATTGTTTCTTTCTCTCAATAGAAATAGATTGTGTTATCCTATATTAATTGAATTGTGTTATGTATAGATAATCGAATTTTTGTTATTGTTCTTTTATTTGTGTATGAACTCATTGGATTTTATGAAAGGATGATTTTAGTGCGTTCATTGAATCGTTTATTTGCAAATCCATTGCTGGATTTTTTATGTAATCCGTAACTGTTATGTTGAAATTCATGTGTAGCGACTAATGATTCGTAGTCATTAGGGATAACATGACCTAGGTTAAATGACACATCGTATGTGCTTGTTGCCTTGATTAATCAGTTTTCCTAATTCGTAATGCTACTGCCTAATTAAATCTAGAGATCATATCCTAGGTTAATCATTGGTTAGGTTTAATTAACAATTGCATCTTGATTAAACAAAAGTTAAGGGAAAACTCAAGTTAATTATTAACCCACTATTAATAGTTTCTAAGAGAGATTTAAGAACAACAAATCAATGAAATATGTTTAATTAGGGTGTAGGCCGAGATTGAACTAAAGAACCAGGTTCTTATTAAATTGTCCATTTTTATCATTTTTTGCATGTTTTCTTCAATTTTCTTTTATTATTTAGTTTCATTTTATTTTCTTCTTTCTAAAACCAAATTCCCCCTCCCCCCTTAATTAAACCTAAACACCTATTAATTTCATTTTAACAACTTTACACACACTTTTTGTGGGGTCGACCTTGACTCACCACTGCTATAGTAATAGTTTAGTTATTTTATTTTGACTAACATTACGACATGCTATCAATTTTGGCGTCGTTGTTAGGGAGTGTAGTGTTTTAGTTTTTTCTTGTGATTTAATTGGTATTTTCTATATATTTGTTTGTAATTGATTTCTTTTCATTTGTTTTGTGATCATTTTATTGTTTAGTTTCGTGTTTGTGATTTTTTTAAAATAATAGAAAAATTATAGATAGAAGCAATTTCTTTTATAACTTTTATTCTCAATCCTATAACCAAAGTTGGACTGATCAACCTAACTTTGGTTTTGGATGGGATAACCATCAGAATTACTTCTATGATAGTTTGTAGGACACACAACATTTCTTGTGTGGACCAGAAGCCTCTTGTCAAAACTTAGGTACATCGCTGGAAGAATTGATGAATGTTGTGATTGCTAATAATCTTCAATTTCAATAAGAATATCAAAGCTTCAAAAGAGCATGCAATAACTTCAATAGAATACCCTATAGTTCCAGTAAGAAACGAGGCATATAACATCTATAAACTAGAACTTGTTAAGCCAAATGGGTGATATGGCAGTGAGGATCGACTACCTAGAATCACAAATGGAAAAAGAGAAGCCAAATTAACTCGAGGAGTACCCAATGGATGTTAGTGCGGAGACTTACAAAGTGATGAGGAACTTAAGAACCTTGAGAAGACTACTCAAGGAATTGCTTGTGTTGAAGAAGTTGAGGAGAAGCTCAAGGCAAAAAAAGACATATCTTTTAGCTCAGAGGTAAGTACTGAGTGTGTAATTATATTCGAGCCTAACCCTTCACCTTTAGCTAACAGGTTAGAAGAATTAAATGAAGAAGAAAAATTTGAAGAGTCATTCGAATTATTTCAAAAGAGCAAGGACTCAGTAGAGATGAAGAATCTACAGATAAGGTAGACGCTGGAGGTGAACAATTATCAACCAAGGCCTGATCTGGAAGAAACTTACGTAAAGGAGTAGTATATGACACTTGAACATCACAATTTTGACACTTGAACATCACAATTTTGTAATATGAGGAGGAAACATAGAGTCGAGCCAGTAACCTTAAACAAAAGCATTCTTGGGAGATACAAGGAAAGTAAATTTCTTTTCTTTTACATTTCTCCATTACTTTTTATATGCATGTGTGTTTTTGAATTTGTTAGTTTTACTTGTTTTAAGTTTTCAATCAAAATGAAAGAAAGCATAAAACAAACAAACAAACATTTTATTGTTTTTTGTTACTTCTAGGATTATATAGTTATGAGTAGATAATGAATTGACTAGAGAATTTCATAGTAAATCTAACATGTATTTTTACTCTTATGATTGGTTGGTGTGCATTATCTTTAAAAGAGTAGTGACTAATAGTAGGAAAAGTAGGTAAGAGTTTTAGCCTTATTTGACTGACACTTCATATCAGTCTCATTGTCTTTTAATAATGTGTAACCTTAATGACATGTACATCTTCATTTTCCCTTGAATTTCTATTCTAGACCCCATTTTTATCACATGCATTAATATGGATATGATTAGGCATTCTTTTCTTTTCCAAACTAGATTAGCCAAATAGCCTATCCACTATATGATTTTCCTTTGCCCTTTGAGCTTTATACCTTTCTTTTTGTATCAACCATATTACATGCTTTATACTTAACCAAATGTCCTACCCAAGCCTTAAAGCTAGTGAAACATTTTTTATTGGTGAGTTTGTGGATGAACAAAAGTGTAAATGTAAGGGTGTATATATGTGTGGGTTGGTTAATGATTGGATGTGTTGTTATGTCTTATCAACGAAATTCCCATATTAATGTAGTTTCTTTTCATGTTAAAAAAAGAAAGGAAAAGAAAGACAGAAAAGAGGAAAGCACAAGAAAAGAAAATGAAAAAGAAAGAAAGAAAAAGAAAAAGAACAAAAAATTTGAAAAAGAACAAAAAATTTTAAATAAATTTATCAAGGAGGAAATGTATATGAGTTTGCAAAGTTATTCATGGTTAATGCATCTTCCTAGAGTTATTGTTCGTAAGGTTACATGTGCTAAGTTTTACTATTTATAACCTTGGTGAATTCTGCAAGTGCATGGATTGTTTGTGTAGTACCTAAGGTGTCGATCCCACGAGGAAGGTAAATTAGTCCTAAAATCTAAGGTTAGCTAAGTTCACAACAAACCTAAATAATTACTGCAAAAAATAAATCAATTCATAATCAATTTAAATAATTGAGTTTCAAAAATCTAAACAAGATTACAAATCACACAAACCAATCGCAAAACTACCTAGAAGCTATAAAGTGAGAGAAAGGGTATTTCGATCTGAAATTAACGAAACCTAATCAATTATGCAATTCTCTACTTAACTGGTTGAGACGGTCCTAGGGTGAACTACTCTCTCTCGAGTTATAATTCTTAACCCTAATTGATGATCCTTAATTTAAGTTATGGAATTGTGATCTCTCAATTTGCGATTAACCCAAAACCTAAATTAGTTCCAAATTATCTATTAAGCTACCAGGAATCTATGCTCGATCTCTCGTTACACGACTCTACTGGTTCGATTTAATCCTTTGCCTATCAATTCATCTAACTCTCATTAGCTCAGATTGATTATTTTCACTTAGCTCACCCTCTCAGTCTATTGCCAAGTTATGAAGAATAGGAATTAAATCACAATTAAATCCATAAAAAACCCAATCAAATCAAATTTTATTAATCTCCAAAATCAAATTCCAAAAGTGAGTATAAACACATCAAAACATTCAACACAATCTACTCTTAACAACTATTTCAGTTATATAGATGAACAAAACTGAAATAAATGGAAAATATGTTGGGAACGGAGTCGAGGAGGCAGAATTCTAGAGAGATAAAGTGAAAGTGAAAATAAAGTGAGAACTAAATATATAGGTCATCGAAAGGGTAAAATGGTAAAAATTCTATTTAAAATTCGCGCCCTCCCTTATTTCTGCATAGTCATAGTCCACGATCGTGGCCTGCGATGTGTCACCACTTCTAAATTTATGTCCTTTGTTCTTTTTCCAGTCCTTTTCTCCTTCACTTCTAGTTCTTTTGTTGTCCTCTTTCACCTCTCTTTTTCATGCGTATCCAATTATCCACATCATTCTGAAAACCTATCCTTTTCTCAATTTTATTTAAAACAAAAATGAAAATAAACCTAACTACAAAATTTAACGATTCTAACTAAAATTAAACAACTAAATTTGCCATGGGTTGCCTCCTATGCAGCACTTCCTTTAACGTCAGTAGCTTGAAGCTCGATCGTTGGATACTTAGGTAAGATCAATTACAAGTGACTTGTTTCCACCCTCTTTGCTCAACCTTAGTTTTGTAGCTTGTAAGTAAGCTACAAATTGCATAATAATCGAAAGGACAATATGAATAACAATTTAAACACCAAGTAAGCTCAATAATGTTCTTTTTTGGCTAAATTGTCCATATAATAGGGAATAACAAAACTCTCTGAATCTTCCATTAAGCCCAGTAGTTTATCTTGTATGAAGGTGAGTTTCTCTCTTTCTTCCTTAATTAACTTCATCCCCTTAGCTACTTCCACATCCCAAACAGAGACTTCAATACTTTCTTCAAAATTGATGTCTGTTGTCATATGTTCTTCGTCCTCTTGCTCTTCATATGATTTAAACACATCAATTATCCTAAATGAGCTACTAACCTTCAAATTCTTAAATGCATCATTCATGTTGAATGTCTCTTTATCATCATCAATTCAAACAATAGTGTTCCTTGCATGGACATCTACCCAAGAACTTTCAATTTTCACCTATGGTATACCCAGGACTAGTGGATAATAGGGAGGGTTGGTATTCTTTTCCTCATATGCTTTCATCATCTCTGAGTCACCAATGAGTTAGGGTTCAACATGGTCTTCCTTGGGTTCTTCTGGCTCTACCCCATTCCTAAGTGTGATAGCCTGGCATGGCTCTGTTGACTTTACTTTCATGCTGCGCAGACAATTTTCCGCATTTTGCTTACAAAATTTCCTAGAAAGCTGGCCTATTCGAACCTCAAGATTGTAAATAGAAAAGCCATGATCTTTGGTTACTTGTTCAAGCTTCTTTTCTAATCTCTTCAAGTTCTCTTCAATTTCTGTGAGCTTATCTATGGTTTTGTCTAGCTTAGACTCCCATGAATGGGATTTATCGTGTTGAAATTCAAATAGGTCCTGCTATCCCATGCGAGTACTTGCAATGTTGGACTAATAGAAATCTAGGAGGTTTTGTAACCCCAAAGTGCCTATGTTCCAATAAGGGTCATTATTCCCCCAACCATACTGTGACTCACTGTAATTCTCAAAATTTCCTTGCTCCCTATAATATCTATCTTCCATCATTGTTCTTTCCATTTCTTCTTGGCATTTAGCTCTTCATATGTTTCATTTCTCATCGTAAGATTTCTTGATGTGTCTCTACTTTAAGCCCCAAACACCTTCTTTTTTTTAATTATTAAAAAACAAAACGATAGTGAAAAGCCCAAGACTAAAGAACTAAACTAATCACCTCCCTAACAATGGCACCAAAAACTTGTTTGTAAGGCTACACACGCTAAGTTTTACTATTTATAACCTTGGTAAATTTCGTAAGTGCATGGGTTGTTCGCGTAGTACCTAATGTATCGATCCTACGAGGAAGGTAAACTAGTCCTAAAATCTAAGGTCAATTAAGTTCGCAACAGACCTAAATTAACAACTACTACAGAAAATAAATTAATCAATAATCAATTTAAAGAATTAAGTTGCAGAAATCTAAAAAAGATAACAAATCACACACCTAAACCAACCTAGAAACTACCGGGTGAGAGAACGGAGATTTCAATCTGAAATTAACGAAACCTAATCAATTATGCAATTCTTGACTTAACGGGTCTAGACGGTCCTAGGGTGAATTACTCTCTTTCGAGTTATAATTCCTAACCCTAATTGATGATCCCTAATTTAAATTTTGGAATCATAATCTCTTGATTCGCGATTGACCTAAAACCTAAATTAGTTCCTAGTTGTCTATTAACCTGCTACGAATATCTACTCAATCTATCATTACACGACTCTACATATTTGATTTAATCCTTTACCTATCAATTCGCCTAACTCTTGTTAGCCCAATTTGATTATTTTCACTTAGCTCACCCTCTTAATCTATTTCTAAGTTATGAAAAATAGGAATTAAATCACAATTAAATCAATAAAAAACCTAATCAAATGAAATTTTATTAATCTCCAAAATTGAAATCCAAAGGTGAGCATAAACAATACTCAACATTCAATACCATATTCTCTCACAACCTATTTCAATTCTATACATGAATAAAATTGAAATAAATTGAAAATACATTGGGAACAGAATCAGGGAGGTGGCGACAACGGGAAACCACGTGTTCCAGGAAGTATGTTACGTCAAGCTCTTCTCTATGTCTCTCTTCCGTTGTCTCCTTCCTAAGTCTCTCAACTCTCTCTCTAGGTTTTCCAAAATTGGATGATGGGATTGCTCCCTTTTTCAGACTCTCTAGAACTCTCCAAAGACTATTTCCTCTACCTTATAATGTTCTATTTATTCTGTGGAAGCCATAGGTCAAAGTTAGGGTTGAAACGGTCCGAAAAATCTTGCAAAACTTGATTTTTCACATCAGCACAATGTAGGGCACGATCGTGGACCTGCTTGCCACAATCATGGCTAATGCTTTAACCTTTTTGTCATGATCGTGGCCTGACTAAACGCTCTCTATCATGATCGTGCTCCAAGTGTACGATCGTGGCCTAGCTACGGCTAACCCATCCTTCTCTATCATGATTATGGCCCAATGTGCACAATCGTAGGCTATGTCTTTTATCCACAAACTCTTCACATCTTCTCTGTTCTTCAACGTTTAGCCTGAAATACTAACACACACATCAAAGTACCTCAAAAATATTACAAATAAGCTTAAAGATTCAAATTAACCCATAAAAACACTTAAACACACAAAATAACATAATTAAACCCTAAATGCAAACTCAACACTCAAATTCATACTAAGTACATGACAAATTAAATCCTAAAATATCATGCAATTCATAACTATCAATTGTAATGAATTTTTTATTTAAGTATGTTGAATAGGAGGTAGATCTTGGCTTGGAAGGTTCACTCCTGTGATTTCAATGTATTGTTAGCATAAATTGTATAATTGATTCCTTCGGATTGGTATATGCTTCATGTTGTTTATGTGTGAGAGATAATTTAGGTTGTGAAATATAACTGTTGCATTCGTCATAGCTGACGGTACCCAGTTATGTAAGAGTGTGAACTTGTGCACTTTATGTCACATTGAGTGTTGCTTTTGTTTCACTAGCTTTAATGACTTTCATGCTACTTAACTCAAATACTTCTAACCTCACCTTTACCCACATTACAACCCTAAAAAGTCCTTTGATTTATGATTTTGCATATGAAAATTAGTAGTGGAGAAATGAAATGATATGCAAAGTTCTAAATTATCTTGATCATGAATGGTGTTAACTGTACCCCTGGATATATTTATTTAAACAAATTTTTTGAGTTTACCATTAGATTGCTCAATTTTTTAAGATGTTAAATGTTGATTGATCATAAGTATAAGCTTGAAATGTTGACATCTTACTATGATTTTTAAAAGTCACTCATCATTGGTTGTGATTATGTATTCTTGAAACATATAGGAAATGAGTCAATGTTTTTGGGTCTTTGAGCTTAATTTTAATGTTGTGCCCAAGGATAGCCAAAAGTTAATTGTGGGGGAATTTGATAACTATAAAATAATACATCTTTTATCCTCCTAAATTTAGTCCATATAATTATTTTGATTACACATTTAAGCATGATTACTGCTATTTTATTAGTTAAAACCCAAAATGATTTATTCTAAAATTTACTGTAAAATTGGACTTAAATTGAACTATTTTTTAGCTTAATGGACCAATGTAATTGTGTTAATTATATGGAGATGATTAAAACTCTAGCAGCCCATAAACAAGCACCACTTGCATTAAATCGACAGTTCATACAGTAGCATAAGGAGGAAGCTCGGAGCAGTACGCGGCGCAGAAGTAAAGAGGAACTAGGATAAAAGATGTAGCAGCAAGGAAACGTCTCTCGTCTACATTTCATGCAGATTTTGTACGTGAACACAAACCATGTCTACAAAGCAAAAATGTTTTCCGTAGAAGTAGTCAATGGTTTTTATGCATGAATAGTAACGTGGCCACTAAGTTTATTTGTCACATCAACACAACAATATCATAAAATAAAGAGTAGAGAGAATAGAGCTTGTGACAAAGAGCTTGGAGGTGTAATGAAGAGGGTTTTGGTTGGGTTATTCATCATAGGCTGAAGCAATTTCTTAGGTGACACCCATGAAGGGCTACATATCCCGACGCCAATTTGGGGGTGACATCAACGCCGACAACCTGGGATAAGTGTATTTCTTTATTTTTGTTGTTTCTTTCTCTCATTAGAAATTGATTGTGTTATCTTATGTTAGTTAATTTGGGTTGCGTGTTGATAATCAAATTTTTGTTATTGTTCAGTTATTTATGTATGAACTCATTGGGTTTTATGAAAGGATGATTTTAATGCATTCATTGAATCGTTTATTTGCAAACATATTGCTCGCATTTTGATTTAATCCATAATTGTTATCTTAAAATTCACGTGTAGCGACTAATGATTTGTAATCATTAGGGATAACATAACTTAAGTTAAATAATGCATCAAATGTGGTTGTTTCCTTGATTAATCAGTTTTCCTAATTTGTAATGATGATGCCTAATTAAATCTAGAGATCATACCTAGGTTATTTGGTGGTTAGGTTTAATTAGCGATCGTATCTTGATTAAATAAAACCTAAGGGAAATATGTTTCTATAAGAGATTTAAGAACAACTAATCAAGGAAATATGTTTAATTAGGGTGTAGGCCAAGCTTGAACCAAAGAATCAGGTACCTACCAAATTTCCCACTTTTATCATATTTTGCAAGTCTTCTGTAATTTACTTTATTAGTTTGTTTCATTTTATTTTCTTCTTTATAAACACCCCCTGGTCAAACCGAAACACCACTTAATTTCATTTCAACAACTTTACAAACACTTTCTATGGGATCGACCTAGACTCACCACTGCTAGATTAATAGTCTAGTTATTTTATTTTAACTAGTGTTATGACATGTTGTCACTGAACAATAATGAAATCATGATTATCCATACGTAAAACCTAAATCAATTAACATAGAATAACAAAATCAATTTATAATGAGAGAAAGAAACAACAGAAATGGCGAAATACACTTAATCCGGGTCGTCAGCATTAATGTCACCTCTGAACCGACGTCGAGAAGTGTAGCCCTTCATGGATCTCTCCTAAGAAAAAGCTGCAACCCCATTAAAATATCCAAGTCAAAGACTCCCTTTATGTGTTGCATCTCCTCTTTATTCTCTTTGATGATACTATTCTCTCTTGATGTGTCGCATTAATGCTTGGTCCATCATTAATGTTCACATCTCAGTTAAAACCCTCCTCTCTAATCTGCTCTTGTGCGTTTTAAGCCAAAAACTCTTCCTATCTCTGCGTTCATGCACAACGTCTATATGAAACTGATTTTTGCATTAGTATGTTTTTTTATAGGTATGTTTCATATGTTTCTTGCATAATACGTTATTATTGTTGTATTTTAGGATTCATTTTTTATGTTTTTTTTTAGTTTGATCTTCATTGTGTTCTTTTATTTTTAATGTTGATTTAGGGTAGGAATTGACCATTTTGATTTAAGAATACAAGTTGGCCACATTTGCGATTAAGCTAGAGACCAAGAGAGGAGAAGAGAAGAGGAAGAATCATAACATAAGAACCCACGATTGTGGGTTTCATGCCCATTCCCATGATTGTGGGATGTCCAACCTAAAGATACACGCAGGATTCAATTATTTTTAGGTTTCCTACACTATATAAGGTTATAAACCCCTATGGAAGAAAGAGCTTCATGTGAGACTTACGTCATTGAGTAAAAACTTAGGTTTAAAGCTTCAGGAGAGGTAGAGATTCAAAGTTTTTCATTCACAATTAGAAAAAGAGCATACCATTGCTGGATTTTCCAGATTTGGGCCAAAAAGAGGAGGAGTTTGATTTATTTAGTTTTCTTTTTTTTTTCTCTTCTAGTATTTGTATGATAGATTATTTGATTTTTGGGGTTGTTATGGACATCATGAGTGGCTAATTTAATTGTAGAGATTACTTTTAAACTTCTTGTTAAACTCCGAATTTGTTGATTTGAATAAATGAAGCTTTGATGAATGGTGAAATTATACCTTGCAATATATTCAAAGATTAAGTTGGATTATTTATCTAATTGCACAATGAGAGTTGGCAATCTATAGACCTACATTAATCAAATTAGTTAATTAGTTAAAAGAGAGATCTTGGCTAATTTAATTTATCACCCATAGGGTAACTTCACAATTAATTGAATTGATGGATTGATTTTATTAATTGAGAGATTGCTTAATCATCTCCATTTAATTTGACTAGGGATAGTTAATTACACCTTGGGAGAGGATAATTAATAAATTAGGACATCTTAGGTGAGGCACAATTCAATTAACAAAATATGAGGGAGGCAAGGTAGGAAAAAAGTGATCTCTAGTTATGAAAATCTTAAATTCCAAGTTTCTACATTTATGAGTTATCATTTGTGTCTTGTTAGTTATTGAATTTAATTTAATTTTTCAGATTATTTCCATAAAAAATTTGGTTCTTAAACAACGATTAATCTGAATTAAGTGATGCCTAAGCATAATCTTTGTGGGATCGATATCTACTTATTACTACAAGTCGCAACCCGTATACTTGCATTTTTTAGCGTAAAACTAGGAGTCTACTTTCCATTCAACAAGTTTTTGATGCCGTTATCGGGGATTGTTTGTTTAACATCTTGTTTAGTTTAGATTACTTTTATTTAATATTTTTTGATCATTTTCCTTGTGCACTTGCAGGTGCATGAACATAAGGAGCATGCAAAGATTAACAAAGTTTTGTGACAAAAAGTTATCCAATATCACAAGACATGAACGAGAGTTAAGAAGAGCGAGGCATTGAGATATTATACAAAGAAATATGGATAAAGAAGAAGAGCAAAGAGGAAATGGGAGGATATTAATAGACTTTATGAGTCTATGATTCAGTCATCAAGGAGGTGCGAAGCTAATTATTTAAGCTAACAATTTCGAAATCAAGTCAGCACTCCTCAACATGCTTCATAATAGTATGCAATTTTATAGGTTATCCAAAGAAGATCCAAATGCCCATATTGCAGATTTTTTGGAGATTTAAGACACCTTCCAATTTAATGGGATGTCTGAAGATGTCATAAAGTTGCAACTATTTTCTTTCACTTGGAAAGATTAGACAAAGGCATGGTACAACTCGTTAAATTGAGCGTAAATCACTACTTGGGAACAGCTAGCCTAAGCATTCCTAGCAAAATATTTTCCACTAACCAAGATGACAAGGATCATAAAGGAGAACACAAATTTTTAGTAAAGCGATGGGAAGTCTCTATATAAAGCTTAAGGGAGGTTGAAAGAATTATAGAGAAGTTTTCCCCACCACAAACTTCTAATGGAGTTCCTATTGTGAAAATTCTACAATGGTGTAAATCAAAGCACGAAAGGAAACATAGATGCAGATGTTAAAGGTTCTTTGATGAGAAAGACTACCGATGTGACTCATGACCTTCTCAAAGAATTAGCGAGCAATAATTACATGCGGTCAAATGAAAGGAGTAGACAAGGGCAAAAAGAGCAAAAAGGTATGATTCTGATTAACTTTGTTACAGCTTTGCAGGCACAGACATAGCCTTTACTTAACAATTGAGCAACATGCGAGGGGCATTTTCATCTATGGAAAAAGCTATGTAAGTACAATATGAGCTATGTGGGGAAAACAACCATGGCTCAGCTAAATGTTTCTTGTTAGGAGCTAGTGGTATAGAACAGGTAAATTACTTGGGCCAGGCACAAAGAGGTAATAATCCTTACTCGAACACTTATAATCCAGGGTAGAAAAACCACCCAAAATTTTCCTGGAATATTAATAATACAGGCAGCCAAGTAAGACCTCAACGACCTTCTGTATTTTAGTAAGATCGAATTAGATCTATAGAGAGATAAATGGATAAATTGATGGATGTTTTGGGATCTAAACCAGCAACTCAAGAAGAGAACTAGAAGAGGATATTTGCCAACTAGGAGGAAAATCAAAAAAGGATGGAGGCAAAGTTTAATCAGATTCTGAAGAACCATGCCTTATCCATCCACAACTTTGAGGTTCAGGTAGGTCAAGTTTCTAATACTTTGTTTCTAAAAGTGCAAGTAGTCTACCAAGCAATATCAAGTCTAAACCAAAGGAATAGATCATATGGCCATCACTTAGACCCTGGAAAAGGAAATTGAACATATGAAGGAAGATAGAGACAAGGCAGAAGTACAAACAATTATGGAATTCCTTCCAAGTAAACTCGTGATTGAGCTAATCAAAGAGCCCCAATCTGAAATTCCATACCTTATTCTAGCTCAGCGAAAGTCAAATTCAAGTAAGGCAACTAGGAATTTTAAGGAGAATGAATCAAATAAGGTTGAGGACATAACAGATCAACTACAAACAAGTCTCACGCTAAAGGAACCGGTCAAGAAGAAAATGAAGGAGCATATAGCGAAAGGAAACCCTAACATAACATAAAAGAAAGAGGCCCCAAAGGATTTTTACATTCCTTGCAGTATCAATGGAGTTAACATAAACAAGGCATTCACAGATTTGGGATCAAGTATCAAAATGATGCCCTATACCTTTAGTCAGAAGTTGGGGTAGGAGAGTTAGAATCCACAAAGATATTAGCAAAAACAGTCAGTAGAATAGTTCATTAACTGAAGGGGATTATTATGAATGTGCAAGTACAAATCAATAAATTTATCTTTTCTGTAGATTTCTGTATATTCGATATTAAAGAAGATGTGGAAACCTATATGGTCCTTGGATGACCGTTCCTAGTCGCTGCTCGGATAATAATTGACGTTCATGAGGTTAAACTAACTTTGAGTGTAAAAAACTAGTAAATAACCTTCAATGTATCAAAGAAAGACAATAGTTCTCCTCTACCTCCAATTAATCTCAAGGAAATTGAACCTCGAGGACAATAAGAGGATATTGAGGATCCTGGGAATGCATTCAAAAAGAAACGATCGCATAGAGGAAAGCGAAGGAAGGAGAATCACAAGGAAGGTGGAATCCACAACATGGTCACTAATGTGCAGATTTTGAGATCAGTGACTGCATTACCACTGCATCGTTCATTTGAACCACCTTAAGCACAAGGAGAGCCCCAAGCTACTAATGTTAAAAGAAGCACTGCATGGGAGGCAACCCATAGAATTTTATTTTTTTAATTGTTTCTTGTTTACTTGTTTGTTTGATTTATTTAGTTGTGATTAGGTTTGATTTGAGTTTGCTTAGAATTTATTTGGATTTTGTTTGAGTTTTAACTTATTTTCTCTTTAAATTGCTTATTGGTTGGGTGAATTTGATGTGTTTACAGGTTATTTGAATGTTAAAAATGTGTTCTAAGCTTGGAAGAGGGTTCAGAAAGTGGAAAAATCAAAGTAACCCATCATTATAGGAAATGGTAAGTTTCCCACGACCATGGTAAGGTTCTCTAAAAAGTTTCTAGAGCCTTAACCCACAATCATGGGAATGAAGTGTTTCCTACAACTGTGGGAAGGCTTTCTAGCATGTTTCTGGAGAGTTAACCCACAATAGTGGGAATAATAGGGATACCCAAGATCGTGTGAAGCCCTATTTGAAAATTTTTTAAATTTCCCCCTTTTCTTCTTCTTTCTTCATTCTTTAAATTTTCACAACCTCTCTCTCTAAAACCTGAAACTCACTCTCCCAACCTCTCCAATCCTTCATCTTACACTCAAATCTTGGTATTCTCTTCATTTCTTCCATCAATCTTTCAATCCTTTATACTTATTTCACATTAATCATTCAAGAATCCAAGGATTTGGTAAGATTTTCTCTCTCTCTAAAAACGTGCTCACCTCTCTTTTCCTTATTTTTGCAGACTTTGATCATCCAATGGCCCCAAAGAAGCAAGTTGCCCGAAAACCAACTGATGAACTATGCCTTCAAGTCTCCAGAGAAGGTAAACTAGATATGGTGGCCACTTTTTGTGCCCCATTCCCTATTTATTTAGAAGATGAAGGTATGCCATTTCAAGACTTTAAAGATAAAGATTTAATGCCCCCTCAATACTTTGATTTTGAACTATTATAAAATCTAAGATTAAGGTGAAAAATTGAGAGATTAGCTACAAATATTGGTTGGGGTAGGTTAATTCATTGTGATGTGTTGATATATCCTATGATGACTATCAAATTTTTCACTACTGTATGCTACAATCCTAAAATAGATATATTCTGGTTTAGGACAAGTGGCCATGTTTATAAACTTGATTATACTATCATTCATGCACTTTTTTATTTATCAAACACTAAAGTTTTAGTGATCATGATGACTTTTATGTGGATGATTACCAGAAAATTCTAACAAGTGAAACTAATTTTTACTCTAGGAATGCACCAAATACTTTAATTCATAGTGCCGAGCATTTACTTACTTCATAAATTTATGTGCTTAATGGTTTTTAACAAAACTGAAAGTAATAAATGCTTGGCTAAGGAACTTTTCTTCCTTTGGAGAATGGATCAAAAATCAAAATAAATACTCTTTTATCGGATTTTCGATCTATTATGAGTTGTGTTAATAAGAAGAGCTCTTATTTTGGCATGTCATATATTGTTACTACTTTGGCTTTATTTTACAACCTTGATGTCGATAGTGTGCGTACAACTAATTATAATGTTTTTTATGTCCCTTATTTGAGACGCTTTGAAATTTTGGAGCCCCAGTCTATAGAACTCTGAAATCCTCAGACGCACATAGCCATTAAGAACAGAAGGTCAAGGATTAAACCATTTCCTGACCATCTATATCTTAGGTACCTCTAGAGCCCCAAGACGAAGCAATAGAAGAGGAACCAACTGTAGTAACAAAGGTCGACATATTCTAGAAAATCCTTGGCTAAATGGCCTCTAACCATCAACAGATGATGCTGCAAATTAATGAGCTTGACACCAAGTTGAGACAAGTGCACAAGGAGCAATGTTACATGAGGATGAAATTCCTCAAGTTCATTCAGAGAAATAATATTGAAATCCATTCGCCAACGTCATCTCCACCACCTTAAACTTTTTACATTGTTTTATTTAGTTTATTAGTTGTTTTGCCTTTTGTTTCGTTTGATGTCATTTGTTTAGTTTGATATCTTTTGTTTGGCTTGATGTCTTTTTTTTGGTTTGATGTCATTTTACCTTATTTTTTGGTCACCTATCACATTGAGGACAATATGTTCTTTTAAGTATGGGGAGGTGACACTTATTTTGTCAATTGCATTTTTTTAGTCACTATTTGCATTTTGTTAAATAGGATGCCTGTTTTAGCCATGTTATGTTGTTTTGTGTTAAGCAATGAAACCAAACTAGAATCATTTTGATTTGTTTTGCCATGAGACTTTGTTATGCTAGTTGTAATGAGATTAAATGCATGCTAGAACTCGAATTAGGCTACTTAAGTAGAGAGTGAATCATATTGAGTGATGAAAAGTAGTTGTTTATATTAACTTACTCACAAATTGACACTTGAGCAATGAGGTAGTGTAGAGATGGATAATGAATTTTCATTTAAGTTAATTTAAGGATTAGGCGTATGTGATTCCATTTATACTCATTTTATTTCTTTGCTTGTGTGATGCTTCCTTAGTTTATTACCTTCAGAACTTGCTTTGAATCAGTTTGAGTCTACTAGATGCATTCTTAATAGAGATGATTAAAGGCCGTTTTGTGTTAACCCTTAACTTAAATGACCTACCTTTTATTATCCCTTACATCCCCCGTTGAGCCTTAACCATTTTGTTTCTTAAAAACACCTAAATTTTAAAACTTGAAACCTAAAACCCTATTAACTTACCCATTCACAAGCTTATTAGAGTATTAAGTGATGCATTAGTTTGCGATTTTTGCTACAATTTTTTCCAATATGAGTTAAGTGATACTCCTGGTCTTGAATCACATTGTATTTAGTTGCTATTATATTCATTGTTTTGTCCATTCATTAAAAAGAAAATGAAAAAAAGGAAAAGAGAAAAAGAAAAATAATAAAAATAAAAGGGAAGAACATTTTAGTAGGATCAATAAGTGTGGAGTAGCTGTATATTTACACTTGTGTACCTCAAAATTATGTTTTGTTATTCCTTTGTCCACTTATTACTTTACGAATGCTTATGTTAAACCCTTTACCCTTTTTACCCACCTCAACCCTTACCATATTACAACCCTAAGCAAGTCCTTTTGATCTATTTATGTATGCAATCATTGTAGGGTAGAATTGGTGTATTAGCAAGCATATAGTAGTGTAGTTTCCTATTAGGAGCTTCAACGACACACTAACCATTAAACACTTAAGAGAAATGAGTGAAACTATGAGGAAGATTCATTTTGCATCTATACTTACTTTTGAGTAATGGATCTATATGTTGATTTTGCTTATGTGCACTAATGAAAAGTAGTCATGATATATGAAGTAGCTTGGTATTTGAGTTGGCAAAATTTTGAGGAATTTCATGTTTTGATCTTTGTGAAAATCAAATGATGGAATTAATTAGTTGTGTGTTGATTTTTTTTTAAGGAAAAGCAAAGATTTAAGTGTGGGGAAGTTGATAGTTGTCCATTAGTGTGTGTTTTTCTAATTATTTGGCATATGTTTCTTGCATAATAGGTTATTATTGTTAAGTTTTAGGATTTATTTTGTATGATTTTTTTTAGTTTGATCTTCATTGTGTTCTTTTATTCTTGATGTTGATTTAAGGTAAGAATTGACCATTTTGATGAAGGAATGGAAGTTCGCTACATTTGTGACTGAGCTAGAGACCAAGAGAGGAGAAAAGAAGAGGAAGAATTATAACATAAGAACCCACGATTTTGGGTTTCATGCCAATTCCAACAATCATGGGATGTCTAACCCGAAGAAACAGTATGTTACGGGAAATTTTTGGACTCCGGATGAAAGAGATATGGCCTTTACACGATAACATCACTGGTGCTGGCAGAGGATGCAGTACTATTCTTGACAAAAATTGTATCTTGATTTTAACGATTAAACTGTACTGATGTAGGCCGAATCAGATAAAGTTATTTTCATAAAAGTTGTAACTTATCCTCTTAGCTTTCTAATACTATAAAGTTTATAATTTTTGGACATCAAAATTGAGAGATTTGATTTTTACAAGTTTGAGTGACACATGCACTAGTCCTAAAGGAGTGCACGATCATGCAATAACACGATCGTGCACTCCTAAAGTTTCCAACCCTTTTTTTTTATCTTAAAAATTTTATTTAAAAATTAAAATAATTGAAAAACAAAAATTAAAATTTGTGGCAAATTTTGTTTTTTTATTTTTATCATTTTAGTTTTAATTTTATAATAAAAATAAAAATACATGCCCATGCATTTATGCAATTTTTTTCTTTTTAATTTTATTTTTAAAAAATTAATAATAACATAATTTAAATTTAAATTTTATTATTGTTTTTATTTTTATTTAATCATTTTAATTTTAATTTTATTTAAAAATTAAGAATAAAAATAAAAACAAAAATTAAAATTATTGACGTAAGTGCACGGGCGTGCATTAAGCACTTATGCAATTTTTTGCTTTTTAATTTTATTTTTAAAAATTAATAGTAATATAATTTATTTTTATTAAAGTAATCATTAAAATTGAATTTCAATTTAATTTTTATTAAAATAATAATAGCATAATTAAAATAAAAAAATATTAATACTAATATTAATACTTAAAAAAAAAGCCTACACTTATGCACATTACAGTGACTTTACGAATGAGCAGCTTAAAATTTTTAAGCAAAAATAATGACATATTTTAATTAGACAGAATAGTGTTGGATAGAAGATCTCCACTCGTTTGTGAGTGAACTAGAAGGCAGCAACTTGAAGTGGTGCGTACGAGCGCATGGCGGCTCCAATAAAGATCCGACGGTGGAGTCGCCTTGATAAGAGGATTCTTGTATTACGCTTAAAAAGGAAATGAGCATCAAATACTTATACATAGCGAAGATTAATTCCACCCAAAAAAGAAGACCAACTAGAATAAAATCAAATAAAACAAGCCAAAAATCACTAGAAAATTATTTAAAATTTTCCCAAAAATTAAAACAACTTTATAAAAGTTGACACATATACCAACTTAAAACTAATAAAAAATGAATTGTTTTATTTATGTATTGTTGTAAATCATAATAAGAGAGACATATCTATTCATAAACACAATTATTAAATTTAATTAACACCTAAGCATATTATATAAGTTGAAAAAAAAATATTTACATTAATTAGAATATATTATCTTTCCCCTTATCATGAAGTCGTACAGTTCAAGATATCGCACCAATGATAAAGTTGACAAACGATTTTTCTGTAAAAATTTGTTTACAATCGGGTGCAAGAAAGTAATAATTCCTTAAAAAAAGAAACATTTACTAATGAACAGCACATTTACGGTGAAAGCTTCACTGCTGTAGGAAGCAATATTAGCTCTAAAATCAAACTCAAACATACAAAATATTGAACATGTCTGTTAACCCTAATTGCTTCGGTCGTATATTGAATTGAAAGTCATGGTAGCATTAGACATCTCAATTCCTGAAGATGAAGATGTGTCTTCCTGTTTTCCCGAACCTCCCGATGTTGTATAAGTTGAATTCTTCATGTCCGACTTACCTAGGCCACCTTTGTAACCCATAAATTCAGAAATCAGGCCAGGTCTCGATATTTTCTGGTCATCAACATCTATATCACTAATCAGCATCTTGACCACAGCAGACATGGATGGCCGGAACTTTGGCTTATCTTGTGTGCAAAGAAGTCCAATTTTCAAGTATCTGCAAGCCTCTTCTTTATTATAATCTCCATTCATAGATTCGTCTACTAAACTTAGTAGCTCTCCTTTTTCATGAGATACCCATACCTGCAATTGTCACATTTTCTTTATGGAGAACTCTTGCAATACTGATACACTTCTATAGAGAGAAAAGAGGGAAAAAAAAAAATTCAAGTAGGTCTCAATCTAACAAAATTCGGTCAATAGGAACATCTATATGGAATGTTGTAGATAACATGAAATTGTCCGTCGAAATATTGTACTCAATCTATTAAGGATCCATTTCAAATAAGTCCGCATGCAGCTAGCGAAGTAGAGAGAAAAAGACAAAACATATTGAAACATACTAACAGAACCTACGATCCTAAGATAAGTCAAACAAACAACATTCCACAGGTGCAGTGAAAATAGATGAACGGCCAATACGCTCAATCCATTCAGAAGCTTGTTTCAGATGCAAAAGGAGATCCACTTACTAGAGTGCGGCAAACAAAATTTCCTCTTGTGTGCTTACTAGGATTACATAGAACACTTCAAGTTGAGCCTCACTCTGGAAACAATGTGCATATGTTATCCAGACTTTTTTTAAAAATGCAATACGCCGTTCTACACAAATTTTGTTTTAGACACATGATACATCTACCGATTAGTGTCATTGGTCTCAACGAGAATATATCATGTCAACTACATGTATATATAAAGAAAGCCTCCAGGTTCACAAGACAACAGTTATTGGTCACACAAACCAATACAGGATACAAAATGAAGGATGTGGAAGAAGACCATACTCTTTCAAGAAGATACTGCTCTTCCGGAGGTAACCTCCTGTTCGTGTTGGACTGCCCACAAACAATTTCTAAGAGCAATATGCCAAAGCTGTATATATCTGCTTTCCTTGTAACTTGTCCTCGAATAGCATACTCAGGAGCTAGGTAACCTCTGCGTCATAAAGAATGGCACCAATTACTTCAATGCATCAAAATGAAACTTTAGGATCATCTCTATGAAAAACTAGTCATCTATATGATTCTCAATCAAATATCATGCACTCAAAGCTCATATGTAACATATTCAAATGAATCAGACTGCTTGTCCGCTGAAGCAATGAAACAAGAATATTAGAAACATCCAATAAACTTACGCAGTTCCAGCTACACGTGTACTAATGTGAGTCAGGTTAGCTGGGAAAAGTTTTGCAAGACCAAAATCTGAAATTTTTGGTTGAAGGTTCTTATCAAGGAGGACATTACTTGCTTTGATATCCCTATGAACAATATGCGGCTGAACTTCCTCATGAAGAAATGCAAGACCCTTAGCAATACCAATGGATATTTTACACCTTGTATTCCAATCGAATTGGATACCACTTTGGCCTCCATCTAAAAAGTAAAGAGAAATGTTTAATATTCAAGCAATCACTGAACTCGAATCAGGATTAGATAGTAAATTTACCTAGAAGTGTCTGTGCAAGACTGTTATTCTCAAGATAGCCATAGACTAAAATTCTATGATTTCCTTCTGCACAACAACCATACAACTTAACCAGATTTTCATGCTCGATATCTGCAATTATATTAATTTCATTCAGGAACTCCCTCTCCCCTTGCCTTGAGTCAGCTGATAGTACTTTTATGGCAACAACTGTATCATCCTTGAGCCTTCCCTGTTAATTTGGGAACAATCTTGTAGGAGTAAGTCTTTAGAACAAATATCATGAAACAATTAAGAAACAAAACCGAGTATCTGTGAAGTATCCAGAAAGTAACAACATGTTTAGTCACCTTGTAGACACAGCCAAAACCCCCCTCCCCAATTTTATTCATGGGACTAAAGTTGTTGGTTGCTATTCGCAACTCTCTGTAGGTGTACAACAACTTGTGCTGGATGCCTGATACTTCTGCAAGAAACAATTCATTGGTAGCTTTTAGTTGCAAAAGCATTGAATTAAAAAAAATTATTCAACCATCGTTGTGTGCATTATGACACTTACTGGCAATACTGGAGTAGAAAATATAAAAAACCTAAAGGAGAAAATCCCAGTTTTCACTATGTATGAAAGCTTATGAAATTCTTTCTGCTTTCTGTTATCTATGTCAAAATAAGCAGGTCCTGACAGAAACCTATTATAAATTAGATTCCAACCAACAAGAAAATGAAATAACAAGTCAGCTCAGCTGCATACGGTCATCAACTTCCGTAGTTCGCTTAACTTGGGAAGCCCTCTTCTTTTTGAAACATGACGATAAACAAGTCATACCCAGATTGTTTATGCAAACTGAGTGTTCCTGAGAAATCAAATCCCCACACAGCTAACAGCTCCTGAGATATCATTTCACAAACCCATCAATAAGAGCCTATTGTTGCGTCTAGTTAATCCTCACGAAACAATTTCGGGAGGTGAGAAAGTAAAGGGACTAACAGCAGCTAATGAGCCAGAAGATGAATTCTCAAGTAACAAAATGTAAGGCCAAGCTTAACGAAAAAATTGCTAAAGCATTGAACAAATCACAGTACTACAACAATAACTAAAACTTCATGCGAAGTCTGTCAAAACAGTGTGAATTTTTTAGATGAACTTAAATAACACAAGAAAACAAAAGACACTTATAATCAACAGAATGAAGCAGCCCTCAGTTGACATATCTATCAGCTTCTCAATATTGGACTACAAAAAAACAGGAACTGTTTATCATATTCCTTCACGGAAGAAGAAACCATAATGTAGTGATTCAGAAAAGAGCCACCAAGCCATAATACACTAACGTGAAATGATCCTAAGAAACAAAATAAGATATCAGTGGTCAACTTTTATAGCACATTAACAGCACAGATTCAAGATAAAGCAAGAAGTAAATACACTTCGTTGTTCCATTCAGATGGCCTTTTTACATGCAATTCCTTTCACCATACAATGCATAGTTCCACAGAAAGTAATCACTTCAAGTAAGGAACTATAATCACATGAATGTGCAATTTTTCTTTTTATTTAGCTGAATCGAACACTTTAATTGCAAAACCGCAGATGGGGAACTCACTGTAAGAAATCAGCACCAATTTGTAGAGCAGATGTTGAAAACACCAAGGAACATTAAACGGCATCCAAAAGAAGAGGAACTTTCAATCTGGTTATGATATTAATAAGAAAAAGGTAAAACAAAAAGCAAGGTCTGTCACAGAACCTGGAAAAGAACTCGACAAGGTGCTGAGTCACCAGCAAAGCACCAACATGGATCTTGACAAAAATTTCAGGCCTCAACAACAGGCTTTTCTGAAGAAATTCGGAATCCAACAAGAAAGTAAGATCTTGTTCATAATACTCAGAATCAACCAACTACAATAGTTGAAAAAATTACACCTTAAATCGACCAAAGTAACTACAAAACGATAGAGACTCTAGAAACCGACATTAATTTTGCGAAGTAGAGAAAACGGAGGACAAGTAATAGAATAAGAAAGTTTGAAGCTTGAACTTTGTGGGTGTTGGTCTATGGAAGTTAAAAGAACAAGAGGTACGGACAACGCTTAAAGTCAATACGTTGACCTGGTGTTCTATAGTTTTCAGTTTGCTACACAGAAATACTAACCCCTAACAAAAAACCATTTTCTTTTTCCCTGCCTTTCCTCGATGCTTCTTTCCCTTAATTCCTCGGCAACCAAACAACCAACACGGAAGAAAATGCACCCTTTTGGTTCCTGGTGTTGCCAACTGGCAGCTTGCTTGCAATAAGAGTGTCATAAAGGAAACGAAGCAAACGCCCTTTCTCTACCTCTTCCATTGGCGTTCTATGTCGTACTTCCATGACTTGTCATGATGTTAGCCAAAGAAATTGTGGAAGTTGCAAAAACGCTAGCCTCCATTTTGAGCGTATTTCATTGGCTGATATATATTTCTATCTAATTTGAACCTGTGGAAGTTGCAAAAACGCTATTCTCCATTTTGAGCGTATTTCATTGGCTGATATATATTCTATCTCATTCGATTATCAAATAATATAGTTATTTATATAAAAAATATTTGATAAAATTAAGTATTTACTATTAATTATTTATATATAAAATAAAATATGAGGATATGATTT